>OMNV01016738.1:0-13396 GCA_900303265.1 Brotula barbata | reverse complement strand
GCAGAGGGTGCTGGTGGTGGCTGGAGGCCTGGGCCTGGTGTGACAAGTGGTAGACATCTTGACCCCCGTGGCCTGTTGAACTGCTGTTGTGAGGTGTGTTTTGAATAGGGGGGTGATATCCATGACATTTGGTGGATTTGCCACCCCCACTGACCACATTATTACCTCCACCTCCCTTGTAGGTTCCTTTAGGAGATTTGACGAACTGTGCACCCTTGCCTCGTGCCTCTGTAGGGTTGTAACTGTCGCTGATGACCTGTGAGCGGCGATGGTGAACAACTTGGGATTCTGGTTCCTGGGAGCGCGAGCGGCTCTGGCTTTGGGAGCTCCGACCATGGCTCTCCTGAGGAGGGAGGGCAGGAGTGGTTCCTGAGAGAAAGAAAGGGAAACCGGTCAGCTTTTTGTAAGATGGTCATTTATAATACTACAGATGCTTTGTTCAAGTGCTTCAGCTGGTCTCAGACCTTCGACTCAGCATTTGTTTGGACGTGAGCAAGCCAAATTATCTCAGACCTCTCTAAAGGGATGAACTATAGTCAGACCACCTGTGGAGATGCTCTATGATCTGTTTATTTGTGGTTGGTTTCTGATTCAATTGATTTGTGCAATGTGAAAACAAAGAAAACAAACCAACCTTCAAATCTGGAGGTGTAGTTCTCAATACCAGCCAGGTCCAGGTAGTGATTCCTCCGCTCTGTGTTCTCATCCACACAGTAATGTTGACCCTCAGGGGCTGGAACCTCAGTGCTCTGACCTCTGCTACAAACCCACCCAAAAGACAAAAACCTTCATGTCTCGTGGACAACAGAGAACTGGGCATGATTACTCTTAGTATATTTCATGTTTACTGACCTAATGTACGAGGAGAGGCGTTTGTCAGCTGAACGTCCGTCTTCTTGGTGACGCTCTGAGGAGAAATTCAAGTTTTGCGTTTTGTTTTTATCTTTATAGTATTCTAATGTCAAATTCAATGTCAAAGTTACGGTTCCATTCATACATAACACAGCTTACGATTCGTCATACGAACATGCTACCAAATCAACTACAACTACAATAGGTAGACTAAGAATTCCAAATACCCAGACTGATAAATTACTAGTACATGTGTGACACACCAAGATAATTAACTTTATTATCAACCAGTCACTCTTTCCCGGAGAAGATCGTTCAGTGTGTAGAAAGTAAAATTATTATTATGTGTGTATATTTGTTTACCTGTCCCTGTTTCCCTTCTGTGGGACCTGGGCTCTGGGGTGACGGTCAGTTTTACACGCAGGGTCTTGCTCTTATTGTGACAGGAGTGATTCACAGATGCATCCACCACATCATAGATGGTGTGCATCAGGCTGGACATGTCCTAAAGAAAAAGAAGATCCAGTGTGTATTAAAAGATGTAGAGCAAAGCAAAGAAAGAAAAAAAGAAGCACAGGCAAACACAAACACCAACCTCTTTTGTGACTTTCCCACTGTTGTCAAAGTCATAGAGGGTGAAGATCCACTCCTGACGGTTGTCATCCTCCACAGACACATCACACTCCAAATCCTGTGGATAGAAACATTCCTGATGACCTAAAAAAATCACATCTACCCAACAACATCATCATACTGTCTACATGCATCTGTTACTGCTTGTACAGTACTGAGTATCGTAATACAATTTAGTGGCGTTTTGGTCAACAGGGGGCAGCAAAGTACAACAAATATAATCATTGAAGCGCTGTTATATTATGTTATTTGATTCATTAACATTTTTATGACATAGACAGCTTTGTTACAGCTTTGTTCTGCCATCTTAGATGAGAATCTGATGTTCACATGCTAGATTATTTTAACCATCGCCTTCCATCTCCATTCATATCACTCATATGAGTGTATTATCTTCAGGTAATGTCTTTTAAAGCAAAAACAGGCCACAAAACTGATAAATTTGATTTGTTCATTTCAGTGGATCCATACACAATTGATTTTATTTTGCTGTTTACCTTCTGCAGTAAAATACAGACAAGTAAATAGGACAGCATAAAGTAATACACTGCAATGACAGGCCTACCACCATGACCTTGTCTTTCTACCTTCTTCCAGGAAAATGCGTGTAACCACAATTCTCAGTTACAACTTTTTGGCAGTAACTTTGTTCAGATGTATCTAGTAACATGGCCATAATTGAAAAAATAAACATATGGAGTATAGGCTCTGCTGCAAGCATGTGGAAGAGCTGACATTCTGAAAAAGGCGGTGTATTTACAAAAGAGGAGACCCAGGGGAGGGAACCGGTCCTTTATGATTCTATCAGTCCTCTTAGCTTGCATAACCAGTGATGATTATCAAAGAGTACATCTAAGAAGTTTTTTAAAACGTGAAAGTTCAAACATTGCAATCTCTTTATTCTATTTATTGGCCTCTAAATTCAATCAGGATATGGTCTGGAGCAGTGTCAATACACAAATGTTCCACGCACGTACACACACACACACACACACAGGGCTGCACAACTATGATGAACATTAACTGATTATAATGCCATAATAACTGATGCAATAAGTTTGGAAATAATAACAAATTGTATCCCTGTTGTACATTCTGTAAGTTTTGAGCATAAACCCAGACATGTAATGGTGCAAACTTTCCATAGATATCACAGACGAGCTGCATTAATTCCAATCAAGCAGAGACAATTGGCATTCATCCTTCATTCCAATAAATTTGTGTTATTCAATTCTCCAGCGCTGCTCTCACACTTTTGTTAACCTCACTGATTATTAATCTGATAAATGTTATTGCAGCCGTCTGTGATATTCATCTTGCACAAAAGACTTAAAAACAATAATGATAAAATGTGTTACATTGCTCAGTCCTGCAGGCTACAGTCCTGCAACGCAGAGGTTACGAAGCGTGTATTCTAACCATTACCTCATTTTTAGTCACTGAAACACAAACGATTGATTTCACTATTGAACTGATCAGATCAAGAAGACTGATCTCTCTGCTTTCCTTTTATTCTGCTGGTTATTTGATCCTGTTGCAGCACGCAATTAGATCAAACAACACCGCAAGAACAAAAACACTGGCTGAACGTGCAAAAATCACGTCAATGGGAATCAAACCCATGACCCTGTTGCTCCAAATCAACTAAGCCAATGTCCCACCCATTCATTGCGCGCACACACACACACACACACTTGGTGTAATAAAGATCTGCAGCATGACTGAAACCCCAACAGTCCCCAGTTATGACATTGCCATGTTAAATTGTTACGTACATCCAGACTGATGGGTTTCTTGCCGGGAGCTTTGTTGGCGTCTTTAAGGTCCCTCTCTCGATCCTCTGCGTGCAGGTTTTGCATGTAGCTTTCACAGCCCTCAGCCTTCTCCGGAGGAAGAACCACTGGGAACACAAGAGCACAAGATTAGAATGCAGGGAAATAAAGTAAAGAAAAGCCGTGAAATGAGCCCAAACCTGCAGATTTAGAAAAAGGCTGAACATTTTCCACAATTTTGTACTTGCTTACTAATAAAACACATGCATGGGGTTCTGTAGCTCCATCTGGCTGACTGTTGGCCCATGTGAATGACACCAAAATGACATCATATTTACACATTGGACCAAATAGCTCAAAATGTGTACTTTTTGAACATGCAGGATGCTCAGAAGTTTCTTCTGTAATTGAGATGTGAGGGGCTTTCTGGGGACAAAGTTGTTACGTGACTCGTGGTTCTGACTTTGGCCGCTGCCCCAGAATCCCAGCACAGGATATTACTATTCCTGAGGGCTTATATGCACTAATGAAAGCCTCATGATGATGATGATGATGAATTTAGAGAATTTATTGGTCCAATCTGACCTATGTAGCCACCATAAACTCGTCAATCCTAATCAATGAAAGTTATCTTGATATGATCAACAAGAATTATGCATAACAACTTCTCATTACTGCTAATCTATGACGGAGCTAAACAGATGAAATAACAGAAAGAGTGTTGCCACACAGAGTTTATTGGACTGAAAATATGTGCTTCTCAACCTACCCTCTAGGGGACAGTGATGATCTACAAATTGTCCTTCCTTCAGGTGTCCATTTGCCAACTCCTGGGACAGGGGGAGAGAGAGAGACAGAAGGGGGAGTGGGGGGTTAGAGATGTAAGTGAATCTACAGTTCAGACCACAGACATAGAGAAAACAAACAGTTCCAGCTAAAGCATTTCCTACTCAGATGAGAGGGAGAGGGCTGGAGGCTCCACCGCGGCCAAAACACTTTGAACATCTGCACGCTTATTGTGTTTCACCGTCTGGGACACAGCGAGCGCCGGCTCAGCCAAGCTTTCAAGATTCCTCCGACCCCTTCAAACGGACCCTTGCATCCATCAAAAAACCCATAATGCACTTCATCATCTGAGCTCTCTGTTGGCCAACCAGGTTGTTCTCATCCTGCTTGACATGGAAACCAATGAGTGGAGATTAATGGAAGGCCGGTTTAAGGAAAGTTTTGGTATATTTCTCATTCGGGTGAAGATTTACGTTTGGGTTCTGTAAAACAAACGTCGCAATGAGGTCCCGGCAACATAAGTGTGTTTGTTTTGAATTGAGCATAACTGCCAGATGGAAAATTCCATGCACATAGGATGAGACTGATTAAATACACCATTCCACAGCCATAAAACAAAAGAGGGACAAAGGGGAGGAAGGGCGTAGCGAAGGAGGAAAAAAAATTGTGAAAGCTCTGCTGTCATATGTGAATAATCTACATCCTGCATAAAACAGAACCACAAAGAACCACGAATTCATCCCGCCATCCCACTCGTGCGCAAACGGAAAGACAGAGGGTGTAATACACACACACACACACATACACACACACACGAAACCAATCTTTAATTACAACTGGATTGTGGAAACAATGAAAATTAAGTACAGCACAGGCCTGAAACCACAAGTATTTACACAACAAATGATTCATCTCAAATACGTCATCCTCAGTCCTCTTAGCTGCTCCACACACACTTTGAAATAAAATCTCAGCAGAATGAATCAAGGGGGCCCAGAGAAACGAGACAAATAAAAAACAGATAGATGCTAGAAAACAAAAGAACTCCATGTACCTTCAACAGAGCCGAGGCTCAGCCAGAGACTGAACATCTGCATGCGTTTAGGTGAATGAGCCCCTTTCCCTCCCCTCCCTGCTTTCTCAGAGTAATGACAGCGCCAGGGCCTGTGGTGCTATTTAACAATCTCAGAGCCCATGATTATTCCTCACTTCAGAGGATGATACCTCAGCCTGTAATCAGGCTCTGACCTTCACCGCTAAGGGGGAGCCGATTGTGTCTCAGGGTCAAGGCTCGGACACCCATGCAAATTGGCCCCCTGATATGATGAAAAAAAACAGCAAAAGAGTGGGAGCAAACAGGAAGAGAGCAGGAGAAAGAAAGGAAAAGAGCGAAGAGGAAGCAAAGGGGGGAGAGGTGAGGTACTGATAAGAAGAAGGGAAGATGGGAGAAAGAGAGACACAGATAAGAGCGAGGGAGAGAGGGGGAGACGGTTTGTCAGTGGGCAGATAGGCCCAATCTAGAGAAGGTGGAGGTGGTTTTTTACAGAGCCTGTAAGACTTCTGGGAGAGGTGGAGACAACTGGTACCGTTCTCTGGGCCCCAAACAAGCAGCTGTCTTTAATCACAAAACACACACATGCACACAGGCTAACTAGACAAACGTGTGTGCATCCACACACACCCACACACAAACACACAGTTTCCATCTTTTGTGGTTTCTGCAGCCAAGTTGTTGTTTCCTTTCTGGGCTGGCCGCTTTTATCTCTCCTCTTTGTACCACGGTCCCTTAATGAAGGGCAGTATGTAAGGGAGAGGGAGTTCAGACAGACGCGATGTTCTGCCGCTCAGAGGAACATCAAAGACAACCATTGATTCTTCTCATCTTCATTCCCATGGGGGCACAGAGCAAGGTAAGCGCCTCTAAATGAAAGACAGAATTCACTGTTAAACATAATGAAATGAATCAATCAACCAGCTGCTACGAGTGAATCTTCTCCCTGATTAAAATTCAGATATCGGAAGATGTCTTGCTGATTGCGTGGGGAGGAGGACCAGCAGGGCCAGTGTCGAACACATGGCTCCTCAGAGAAATGCAAGCCCCCCCCCACTTCATGCTCATTACATCCATTGGGGGAGCTAATGAGAGAGCAGGCTGGGTTTGACCGCAGTCTGCAGTTTAACGTCTAAACACATGGCATCTCTATCCGCATCGCCCACGGTGTCGGGCTCAAATCTGCCTGCCACATGTGTAATTAACCGCTTTCTGGCACTCAGCCACCCTCATTCCCTCACTATCAGATCATGAAGCACTCTGTAGGCTACACAATGTGTTAGCACTTTGGAGGAAACAGATCCTTATTTTACACCTGAAACCAGAGATTAGACGTGGAAATAGATCAAATACATGATACCTGAGTACAGTTTTGAGATACTTGCCCACAGCTCAGTACTTGAGAGGATTGATTCCATCCATGTCTTGGGCTTTATTGCATTTTTGCCTTAAATTGCAGTAAATACCAATATTCTGAGTACCGAGTGAGTGTAAACATACTCACTGTTACCATAATGTGGGGAAGGTAAGGGCCCATGACCAGAAAGGACCAATGACCCTCAAACAATATGGGAGTGGTGGGGCCCAAAATGCTGTCTTTTCAAGGGGGCCCACAGTTTCAGACAGTACCCCTGGCTGTTACTTTGCAGATTCAGACATTATGGCACGCATCTGCCAACAAATGTACTCAACCTGTAGAGGAAGGTGTAACGGTCCGACTGATCTGAAGGCATAAGCGGTTTCTCAAAGAGCAACCATGAATTTCAAATTGAGATGATTTCCACAGGCCCAAAAGCTCCAGAATGTGAGATACAAGGTTTATCTACACTGCTAGGCTAAAAGCACCTCCCATTTTAAGCAATGTTCATAATTTGACACTGGGATGAGCCTTTCTTGGCAGAGACTGCTGCTAGAATGACTTTCACAGCTTACTTTCACTTCAGTGTAAGGTTGAATGTGTGACTTTTAATGTAATTCAGTGTTTTTCCACTTATCTTATCACTACTTTTACCAAAATAAAGGAGTTGCGGTGCTGCCACCACTGCCCTATAGGAACACATACATACAGGAAACGGTGCCTGATAGTAGTTATGAGCAAAAGGGATGAAAAACAGTGCGTGGAGGAGAAACTTCAACAAGGACGATGGGGAGACAGCAAGGGATTAGAGCTCATTGTCTTTTTAAAAAACAGTGACACTGACAGTGTTCCATGTAAACAGCATCTCTCTTCCAGACGCCTTGACATAAGAGACAGACAAGAGGTTTGTGATGTTTGTTCCTGCTTAATGCAGTACTTCTGCCAAGCTTCCCTAAAGCCTCGCCTTCTGCCAGACTTTTATGTGGGATAGTGTAACCAGCGGAGGCTTTCAAAGCTCCCTACCAGGTGACATCAGACATCCCCCAGCAGTCTCTCTGCCTGCCTACCACCCATCCTCCCGCTGGAAAACACTGCAGATCTTTGTTCTCATATCCCCCTCACTCACCCCCTAAATATAAAGTACACACACTTCTTTTACTTCATTCTTCAAACCATACGATACACAACTGATTTTGAAAATCACATCTTCAAAAATGGGAGAGGCTAACACGTGGTTTGTTGACACGGCTGGCCTGGGCTCGAGGTATGAAATATGGCAACTTGATCACATGTCTGGATGTGTATCCAAGTACTAACATATGCTGGAAAAACTGTGAAAACAGGACACTTTCTGGAAACATACTCATATCATTTTGAAGATATCTGGTTTTCTAAAATACTTCAGACAGCTTCTTTTTTTTTGTAAAGCTGTAATTACCTTAAAAATAACTTCGTTGGCAATAGAGTAGGTGCTATGATGTTTAATTGCCCATTTGGGGTGTTTATAGATTTCTTTCTTTTTTAAAGTGAGACGTCTCTACATTGTACTACGTCCAAACTTCTTTTAACACAGAGCAGCGAGTGGCTAATAGTGGGAGTCCTACTGGATGTACAGAGTTTGTACAAATCCAAAATCACCTTGATCTGACGCCTACGAGGGCGCCACAGGAAAGCCTCGATGACCACCAGCCAACCAGCATTCCTCCTTCTACTGGCCATTAATTAGGAATGATTGTGGGGTCTCTCAATGATGAAAATGAGGATCGGGTAGTATCAATACAATGAAAGGAACACCACTTGGTAAACAAACTGCATACTTTCAAACCACAGTATGAAACTGGAGAGGGACTGGGGCCATTGAGAAATAAAAGCCCTCCATTCCAGAAGAAACCAACCTGGCCTTGACTCAAAACCAGATGTGTGCAGTTATACTGAACAGAGAGGGGGAGAAGGAGAGGGAGAAGAGAGGGGGGAAGGGGTTGTGGCTGAAAATATGGGGAGTTGAAGAGAGAAGGCCCATTGCACAACTTCTGTCTCTCCTCTTGCGAGAGAATAAAAGAACAATATGTTGGTCTCTTGATGGTTGAACAGCAAGCTCTCCCTCGCTGGATCATTAGGCCTCAGCTTTCAGTCCAAGTCTGGATAATTACGGAGGGCAGAGCCAGCAGGCCCGATTAGCCACAGCTAGTCAACGATATTATGTAGAAATACTACTAGTACACATACTGGTGCATTTGATATATCACAGGACACACACACACAGCCTGTACCAAAATCATGAATCTCTTCAGCTTAGATGGACAAATACTGACACATGCTTTAAAGTGATTCCCCTGAACTTTTCTAGATTAAAACAAAATGTAACTTTAAAACCAATTTTCAGGTATTTTTGTTGTAAAGGTCATTTGATTGTTTTTTTCCCCCCTGTTTTTCTTACACATATCTTCAATGGAAGTTGCGTCTGACCTGACATTCTTGAGGAAATGTTGCTGTGTCACATGACCTTAGTGACTTTTAGTGACATATAAGGAAGTGTTACGAGAGCCAAACCAACTAGGGGATCGAACATAAAAGGATGACATCAGAAAACGCAAAGAAAAGAGGAAACTCTAGAAGCATACTCTTGTCATCAGACCTTTTAAAAGTCATTATGTTGTTCAGAAGGAACGACATCAAGGAACGGACGGAAACTGAACGGGTGGTGTGCGAAACTCCGTGACTGATTACACGCTCGGATCGCCATATGTACCTCAGTTTCTCTGTAGCTGGGCGCCTTGAGACCTTGAGAGCGCATACAGAGGTGCAGGTCTGATTCCGACCCGTGCCCTTTTCTGCATGTCTTCTCTATCTCTCTACTGCACCTATCATAATAGTGAAAAAACAAACACAATTTCACAGAAGCTTACACATGTTTATATCAGTTTTCCGTTAATCCTTCACCTTTTTTTCCCAAATTGTCGACACCACCACGCCAAAGATTAAAAACGTGCTCTCCTATCGTTGTCACACTGATCTGTTTTTGGAACGTCAATGTGTCACATGACTTTGCTGTGGCTGTAACACGTTGTTTTTGTTTGCCAACCAGCAACCTACTACTACAGTCCAATGTCAGTCGCAAGAGGAAAAGAGAATAAGTATTAAAACCGGTCTGTGGTGACAGGTAAGATTTTTGTCCATTATCTGTGGTATTTTATCAGTGCATCAGTGCACCATGAATCGTCTTTCTATGAATGGCAACGAGATAAAAGCAGAATGCCACTCTGTCATCTGGACTAGCCCTGTATGGCCAAGATGGCTGAGATACGGCTCTGTCAGGGTACCGGACCCTGAGGTCAAACAGGAGGCAAAACCTCTCCCTTGGCAGGACATGAATCGCTTCAGTGAAGCTCTTGGGTCCTAGTATAACAACAGCTGTGGGGAGAGATGAGCGTGCTTGCTTGTCTATGTATGAGCAGTGTGTAACTCTCTGAAAGTCACCCGTGCCCCTTCAATCAGGAGAGACTACCTCCTGGACCGCATCCCGCCAGCTCCCCTCCACCCCCCCAAAACTAATCTTCCTCTCAGTTTTGATTATGACGTGCTGGTCAATATAAACAAAGATTAGCATCACCGGCTGACCGCCCTGCATCTGTCAGCGGTGCTGTAATCAGCCTGCCTTCATTAAAGTAGCTTTGATAGGGCTCTGATGTGATGGAGCGTCCTGTCAGCTGTCACACAGGCAACGACTGAGGGGACTTGGAAGCTATGTGCTTCATGCCAGTGACTGGAATTATACTCATGAGTCTAGGTTAGGCAAATATATGAAATTATAGGCATAGTATTTCATAATAATACCATCCTTAATGTATTTGATCAATTATAGGCACCACGGAAAAGACGTGGTGGCTGGCTACCATGGTTCACCGGGGAAGCACCGCAAAAATGTCACTGGTCTGAAATCTGGTGCCATAGTTTTACATGCGATTACTTCCATGCGGTCGCTAAAAAGTCGCAATTTTAACTTAGTTCCCTTCATGTAAACAAAGCGCACTGTAACACAGGATGTAAAAAAAAATGTACATTAGACGGGTCACACACTATACAGATGGTGTGTATGAACATAAGCACACACACACACACACACTCACACACACACACATACATTGACACACCCGGACAAACAAGAAAGCAAAGACAGAGCGTGCACGAGTCGGCGGCATATCAAAGCCAGTGTGGGACAGGCGGTTAGACGGTTAGACTCAAACAGGATGTTCCTCTGTTTCTGGCCCCAATGTGAAATTCTGTAAGTTCCCGTGCAAGCCCCCGCTCTTAAGCCTGGCCAATGGGGAGCGCGCCCAGGCTGATAAAGCTGAGGGGATTTGTTCCACATTCCACAGACCTTTTAAACAACACAGTGGATATCAGAATGCCAGGTTGTGGTTGAGGTGGCTGAGACGGCAATCCCATTACTGCCCAAGGAAACGTCGCAGGGCAGGAACTCTTCAGGTACCCGTCCGGCCGAGCGGTATTCAGATCTGGTGAGCTGCAATGATCTCCAATAGACGGGCGTTTGCTACAATTTACAAATAAATCGAGTCGACAAGACATCTACGTTTGTGACTCTCGGGTGAATCGCCTTTCTGCCCCGTCCGCTCCTGTAATCCGGGGGATTCTTACACGCACAATCACTCTCGCCTGCAAGGGGGCATCTTCATCTGCACTAAGTGTCACATTCCCAACTGCCTGTTTAGCATTGACACGTCAGTTACAATTGCCGTCACCTGCGAGATAACCACCAACACCGCCGTTTTCTCTCTTCGTTTTGTTAAGCTGCGAGGGCTCTGACTCATAGCTTTGAAAACCAGGTCTGGCAGTTCATAGGGGCGAGGCTCTGCGGTTGGAGGCTGGTGGAGCTACAGGCATTACAGTGCTCCTGTGGGTGACACAGAAATGTAAACAAACCAAGTTGGGAAGGAAAGCTGTGCACCAGTGTGAAAGAACAGCATCATCACCCCGGCTATATACGCACGCTTGTCGTCTATCTAATCCTGTGCACACATCGACTTTTCAGCTGCTCCTTCGCACATGAAGACTTAGATCCCCGCTACACCTGCTGCTCGAGGCCAGCGGGTTGATGGATACGCTTCCTGCTGGTATGAGGCTTCCTAAACACGTCTTCCCGCAGGACAGGGACATGTTCGGGGTCAGGAGACGGCTCTACAGTCCACTTGTTACCGCTCCCCTTGGGTAACTTAGGAGTTCGACAGAGAAATACGGATCCATATGACTACCGAGGATAAGAGGAACTTTATGCTGCCATGACTAATCAGGCAGTAATGTAGCATGAACTCTCAACACATCCATCTGCAAGACATACTGGGCAAACAAAAAACGAACGGCTGTTCTACTGTACTATTATTGGATTCAGCCCGTATGGAAAATCTGGCTTCCAGTCAGAAACAGACAGAATCCCGTATAGCACAGCACGACGCTACAAATAACCGGGTCGGACAGGCAGGGTAATAACTCATTCACTGTCATCTAACTATTTTCAATTAGCCTTGCCAAACATTGGGCGCTTTGCATAATTAGCGCCGTTCTTCCCTGTTATGAAATATGCTTAAGGTTATTGCGTCAACATAGATGGTGTTGTGTAACTCTCTGTCTCTCCGTCTGTGCTGCCGTCTCCTCCAGCCTGTGGAACTGCCAGTCTCAAAGACCATGAGAATTCTTGACACTGCAAGAACAGGCTTAATTCCAAGCTGTGAAGTTCCTCACGGACCTGGAACTGGACAGGGGGTCATCGCAGGGTCAACACCGAGTGTTTTCCTTGGGATTCCTAAAAATACACGCCCGCTGGGCACAGGAAGCAGAGGAGACTCCGTGATCTTGAGACGACGTGAGCGAAGCCTGGATCCGTAAAGTGGACCGTTGCCAGCGGGTCGTTGGCTGTTATGCTTTGGCTTACGTTACGCCGTATCTCACGAAAATAAAGACAAAGCTGAAAGATGAACGCCGAAAAAAATTACAGCAGAAAAAAAGGCAAATCAAGCACAGCCCATTCATAATAATGCCGTGAATAAGTATACTTTTCATCTGTGACACATCACATCATAATTCCGCGTAGAGATTTCGCAGCCCCAGTTGGTGCGGCTGTAACATCTGCGGTTCTTCCCTTTGGACTGAGGCTGCCATGTGTGCACTTTAGTGACCTGACAGACTAGCTGTGTGTGTCTGAAACACTGTTCCCCAGTGTGAAATTCTGGAACGTAATTCATCCATGGCACAAGCAGAGATCAAAAGGCTACGGTGCAGAGGGCAGCTCAGCTCGGCTCCACCTCCTTCTCCGGCTCAGCTTTTGCAGCAGAGTGCACAGAGAGCCGCTGCTTTCACAGCCATAATTACTGGAAACCGAGGCTCCTAGAACATGAGTGCCTTCAGACTGCTTAAAACCCAGCTTAGCTCCATCTACATCCTAATCTTATCTCTGGTACACAAAGGAACATGGCGTCGTAGTCAGGTGGAATAAGCCCTCTCTTAGTGCCACACTTGATGCTTGATAAAAGTTCTTGAAAGTGGATTTGTGTTTGACAAGCAGAAGGTGCTGATGTGTAAGTGCGCCTTCAAAGCGTTGAGATAATCGAGTGTTAGAGTAGCTCTGAGGGCTGAACACATGACACTGAGGGTAAAAGTTCAGATATCGTGATACACTGGCATTCTTGGAGTGATGGAATCAGCAGGGCCCCTATAAACGACGTGAAGGAGTGGGTGCTGCCTACGGACCGAGATCTTGGTGAGCCTCCTATATCGACCGGTCTGCTTCCTGATATTTGAGCGTATCAACATAACTTCTCCACGGCAACAACAACCACCTAGCAGTAATATCATTTAAAGAAATCCACTCTGAGGAGGAGGAGAATGTGTTTTCTCTGTTTTCTCTGCCTCATGTGAGCAGATGGTGTCAGT
>OMNV01016737.1:61151-89218 GCA_900303265.1 Brotula barbata | reverse complement strand
GCAAACACAGGAAATGGAGGCGGATCTACGAACCCTACAGAGCTTATTAACATGCATGAAGCAGGACAGGACATTAACTCATATGTTGCCCTTCCATGTTTGATATACTCGACCTCTGCCCCCTAAAATGATGATCTTCGCCGATGTAACTCCATATCTCTCTGCACGTTGACTTATTCAGAGGATCCCACATGTGCCATAAAATGTCTGCAACATCTGGGAACACTGGATTTTGTCGAGGACTGAGAAATTATAGATCTCTGGTCATCTGCAGAGGAAAGCATGGACTCCATCATGTCAGGAATAGCTGTAGTTAGATGAGGACCAGACGTGGTCGTGGGCACTGGTTTGGTGTTTGGATGGAGACATCCAAAGGCTGCACTGGAGACTGCGTGGTTCAATCTTTCAGTGGGAAAAAGTTATATCCGGACGAGCTGCCAGATTTAAGGAGTAACATCTTAATCTTCCTCCTGCCATAGGATAAACTAACTTTACTTCATGCTGTTTTCAATTCACGAAGTTTAACCAAAGGTCAACCTTTACATCAAAAATCTTTTGTGAACATTTCCACAAAAAATGAAGAAATAATGCTGAAGGTGTTTGTGTGGTGGTGGTGTGTTTTTTGTAGATCATTTTTCTTCACCTCTCTCTCTTCTTTCTTCCGTACACATCTGTCTACTCGGATCGATTTGTGCCCCCGTTCCCTTGTCTTTTAGTCCCACATTAACCTACCCACTCCTATCGTCCCTCTCCGTCTCACCCCACCATTACCGCTCCTCTGTGCTCGCTCCTTTGACCTGACGTCTCCTGACATGTTTATATGTGTAAGACCCCATGCAGCTGGGAGAGCAGCCATTAGCTGCTGCCTCTATCTCTCTTTTCTCTCTCTGCCGTGGCCTGCTCGGCTCTACTGGCGTGACTCTCTGAAGGGCAGCTGTGTGTGTGTGTGTGTGTGTGTGTGTGTGTGTGTGTGTGTGTGTGTGTGTGTGTGTGTGGGAGATCGAGGAACCGAGGGGAAATATTAGTCCACATTCCTTCGGAAAAGTGGAATTTTCTAAGTGATCTGGTTTGTGTTCCCTCTCAACTCACATCAATCTACACTACCGGCAGAGGTTATTAGAGAGCAATCGCCACGGCTGAGCCATGAACTGATTAGAATCACACACACAGGCCCTTTTGCTCACCATACCGACACCGGCACATCCCACTCGAGGTAATGCGATACAGTCATGGGCCTGTTCAAAGGTACAGCTTTAGTATAAACACACACAGAGAGAGAGAGAGAAAGAGAGAGAGAGAGAGAGAGAGAGAGAGAGAGAGAGATGCTCCGTAAGCTTATGTCTCTCTTGGTGAACTTGTCTGTCTAACTTCACCAATTGGCATGATTAGGGATGTGGTGTATATGAATAGTGGTCTAATTGTGTTATGGCTCACTCATGTTTCTGTTTATTTTCAGTCGAGCGGGCCTCAGACGGTGCTGTGATCTGAAGAATGGTACAGTGAGGGTGTTCCCATTCACCGTTTGCTGATGTGTATTGCACTGAGGCCGCGTGGAACAATGCACTCAAAATTAAGTCAAAGTAAGCACGAGCAGCGAGATATACTAAAGGAGCAGGTGAAAAATGTTTTTGGAAAATTCTTTTCAAAAAACGAAAATATGACGTTTTATTTCTGGAATATTTTCCCTCAGTGAGAATCTTCTAGAAACACAAAATTCTTAAGACTGACAAGATTTGCTCAAGGCAAAATTACCTTTCCTGTATGGTGAAAAGTACTTTAGACTCCAGAGAGTTCAGTTACTTTCCAATAATATACAAAATTAAATACAACACAAACTTTTCCAGGTCCAGTCTACGGTACTTCAGAACGTCTGTGGTCTAAATTACTTTCACAGACTATGCAGGGCGTGGGAGGGAGCAGCTAGTGGACCCCTGATGTGTGTCTATATGTGTGTGTTAATGTATGTACAGTGTGTATGGGCCAGACTTGAACCCACATAAGTACGTGGTTACCACAGTCCATTAATACTCAGACAGACCGGACTGTCCAAACCACAATCAGCTGGCTCAGCCTGTGTATCTGTGGAAAAGCAGCACAAGGAGCCAACAAGGCGATTTACACACAAGCAACAAAAGACTATGTGATGAAAATGAATCTCATGTGCTCTCTCAACAGCCTCAGTGTTCACATCATCGCCAGCGGATCTATTTTTCATGTGTAACTTTTTCATAAAACTCTTTTCTGGTGTCATCACACACATTAATCCGCTGGGAGCCTCTGTGTCATCAGTCCGTGGTTTGGATACTGTTTGGTACTTTAACACTTGTTTAGCTGTTTCACATCCTGTCCAGGTTATAATGTGTGCAGGCCTTCGTTCAATGGAATGCCAAGCAGCACTTCTCCTTTATTGCTACATTAAGTGTTAAAGAATAACGGGAAATGGGTGGGAACACACACACACACACACGTCACTGATCTTTTTATGTAGCTTTCTATTTCATTCTGATTTTGAAATCATTTTAAGTGGTCATTTTGTAAGAATATTATAGAATGTTTCCGTAAAATCAGCTCGTGGATCAATTGATGTGACATTTCCATCTGATTCTGTTTGGTTCAGCCCATTTCCTGCTAAAATGCCATCCTGCTCAGCAGCTGGGCCTCGCTGCAGATGGATTAGAACAAGGCAGGAATTATTCTCTCAACAAGAGAGCTGCTCTTTGTTTGGATCCACGCACTGCAGAATGTAATCAAAATTTACTAAGGAGACAAAAACAAAATGCCAAGCGCAGATCGGGTTCACTGGCACACAAGGTGAAGACTCAGAGCCTGACAAAATATTTAGTCTCCTCCACTCCTGCAAACGACATTAGCGCATGAGCCCAAAATATCTCGTACAGTCATTGTGTGTGTGTAATGTAGTGACATTCCAGGAACTCGGAGACCCAAATGTGTGCGCATGTGCGTGTGGGTTAAGTACATATACAGTACAGACGCTGCATTGGTAACTGAATCCTCTTCAAGGAAAACTCTTTAAAGGATTTAGGATACATTTTATGCTCCTTTCAGATTACTGTCCCATTAATGATATTGTATACCACTCAGAAAAACCACAGAAATCTCTTAAATTCCACAGAAAAGATTCTGAAATCCATTACAGAAATCCTTAAAAAGTTAAGATATTCGCTTTTTTAAACATTTTTTGGGGCAATTCTGCTTTATTATGGTAGGTACAGTAGAGAGACAGACAGGAAGAACAGGCGAGAGAGAAGGGAGGAATCAAAAATGCGCCGCTGCAGTGCGTGATATGTTCTCTACCAGCTGGGTCACCGGGGCAACCAAAAATGATTTGCCTCAGATTTCTTCTTTATTCTTTATTCTAGGAGCGTTGGGTATAATATTATGCAGATTTACCCAGAATGCATCCCAATATATTTGATATCCTTGGAAAGCTTTAATGTCATACTTTACTAACTTGGGTACATTGGTGCTTATCTCACAGTTTAGGAGCGTAGCAGCTGATTTTAATTACTTTTAATCTGGACTTAGAGATCACGTTTAATTGTCTCCTGTTATTTCTGTCGCTCACACACACTCAGTGCACTCGTATCTTTTCCAGACACCATGATTTGAATTAATATTCGGCCCCATCAGATGTCTCTCTGGCTGTATTTGTGCTGCTCCACCACATCGTACCTCCCTGCTTCTATTGTGTCTGGAAGTAATTAAATTAAAACCTTCATACCTCCTGCCATCTGGGCTCAGCTCTTCTCACATTTATACACTGAATTAAGAGACTAGGACAGAATCTTTTTCCGTTCCAGGCTCATATTTATTCTCAGGACAGTGGAGACTTTGTTGCTTCATTTTCCCTCCTCTCGCTCTCTCTCTCTACATTTCAGTTAAAATTAGCCACTGGAGAGCGTTTCTCGCTCTCGCCCTGGGAATAACTTAACAAGATTCGCGGAGTTAATGTACAAATAACTTCAGCTGCAAAAACATTCATGTAAAACAAGTTTGTTTAATACCGAACAGTCAGACGTAGTCCACAATGACTGCATTCATGATCCAAAGTCAGCTCTCTGGGCTTGTGCACATTTTATTATGAGAGAGATATGATCAAAGCTGAGACTCGGTGTCATTTCAGCTGCCAGGTAATGCCTGGAGGGATTCCAAAGTGGTGGGTCTGGCAGTAATAGGTGTTCCTGCTGTTCACATTTAAGTCCAGTCTCCACAGTGTGTACCGCTCATCACTGTCACTCCTCGGGTTTAATGGTCTTTCACTGGCCTGCAATGGATCCCATTACATGGAGCTGATTTCACACTCTGGCAAATACATGACTTTTCCATTAAGGTGGAAGTGCCAAAAAATTCGACAGTTTATGGTGAAGCTGCTTCGCCAGAGACGGGAGGCTATTTATCCTCTTTGGGCAGACTCAAGAGATCACAAAACACAGGTGGATTCTGAGGTGGATCCCTCTGAGCTGTCCAGCGGATGCGTGATGGATGAGACCAACAGCGATGGAGACAAACTCCTCTGCAAGCTGGGAAAGTCATGAGCAGAACCAGGAGCCGATAATAAGCTTTGAATCAAGTGTTTGTCTAAATTAAACTACTGTAATAAAATTCAATCTGTAATAAATGTCGGCGTTCATTCCGCGATGATCCCCTGCTGACCTTATATCGCGCTTATTTTACAGCTATATTTACCAATGAGATAAATTATTTCAAACTGGGCATGAACATTAAATAAATATATTACACATTACGAGCCTACGCTGAGAAAAATAGTCCCATTGTGTTTCTCTTCCAAACCTCTAGCTTGCTACATAACAGCAGCTTAAACTGTTTTCCATTAGTTGTGAAATGTTTTTGGGATGTTGATTTTGATGTTTTGTCAGTCTTTTATTAAAAAAAAAAAAATGACAAGGAATGACAAGAAGGCAATGCTAGTTTGTAGCGGCAAAGCTAATTTGTAGCTAGCTTGGCATGCTGGCAAGCTGCTGAAAACACTCGGTGCAGTGATACTCAGCTATGAAGACCTGTGATGCCAGGATAACCGGTCTGTTATTGAGTCTTGCGGTCATTACAAACAAAATAATTAGCGGTAGAATGGCACGATCAAAATGACTTACATTTAATGCCTAAATCTTATATCTTGTTTATACTATATGGTCCAAATGTACTGAGGATAACCAGAATGTCCTGTCTTGTTTTACGTGCCATAGAACTTACCCACAAGCAGTGGGAGTTTAGTAAATCTTGTCGTTTTATTGGTCCGTTTTACCACAATGACTTATTCAGTGTGGTTTTTGCCAGTAAAAGAGATCCAAAATTCCCCTGGAAGTGAAATGAAAGAATTTCCCTTTATAAAATTTACAGGCAACTCGATCACAGTTGTATGTGGGGGAAGGTTTTGACACATTTGACACTTAAGTTTTTAAAAGGACACATATTGTCACAGTGAGGTGAGGTTTTGTGAGCCATGGTGCACATTACCGGTTATCCTTCACTTTGGGTTTCGGTTCTGTGCAGGTATGTGTGTTTGTGCTAAGGCATTTCCTTTCTCAGGAATTAGAGGCGTGCATGAGTGTAGATGAAGTAAAGATGGGAGGCCAAATCTTCATTCCTAACATACAATGGCCACAATTCAGGATAAGGATAATATTCCTTGTTTTCTCCACTTTTGAGAAGTGGTCAGACTGGATGGATTTGTGTATTTATTCAGTGAGCCAATCATGTACACGATGAGTTACTGTAAGAGGGTGTTCTGGTGATGGAGAACTTTAAAATTTGTCAAAACAGACTCTCCATTGTGAACCAAACTACTTTAAACAGGACATATAAAAAGTTTTGGCTTTTAATTTTCTTCCATTAGAGTGGCACGGAAAGATAGACTATTAGCTTAGGGCGATGCACAGACTTCCAAATGTATTAGGACCACAGTATCCTGGTTCTGCTGTCGTCTTACCTTAAATAGCAGCAGCAGAGGAGGAGAATATCAGATTTTGTAGCTTTTGGCTTAGGATTTGTTGACTCATCCAAGTATCTCTATCTGCTCCATCGGATTTATTAACTGGATAATCACAGTTATGAGCCGTAACGTTTTTGGTTGGGGTATTATTACTGTCAGTTCATACTGACTGAGAGCACTGAGCCTCTCTGGTCTTCAAATTAGTTTGTTTGGTAAGTAGCTAAGTTGTTAGATGCACAAACAGACGTCAATGTCAGTTCTATCTGATATCTAAAAGATACCAAACCAGTTCAGAGGTTGGTTGCCGGCAACAAGGTGCAAAGATCGGAATGTGGCGCCTATAGAACCCTATGTTCTGAACAATGTTAAAATAGTTGAAAAAGTCGCTTAATAAGTGTAGGATCAGTGTAGGCTCGGCAACTGTGAGTATGTAGTGGAAGTCTAGGTTTACTTACCCCAGATCTTGCTGATCTCAGTAGACTAGTCTAGATAGTCTTGTAGCTCTGTAGTAGTATCTAGGACGTAAGACGTAGACCGAGCGCAGACAGCTGGCAATTCTTTTATTCCACGGTACGATTGAGGTTTTTGAAATGTTTTGGCTACAGTAATTTCATATTTGGCCCGACTCGATATACTTTGAAGATAGCCGTTTAGCTTTCACGATGCTAACTCTGAGAGCATAAAGGTAGCACGGATGCCTGCGAACTGAGGTCGGAGAGTAAGCTACTGAAGATCTCCATCTGTTCCGCTACGTCACCCGTGTCTATCGATGATACATAACTTTTAAAACTGTTCACTAAAAACCAGACAGACTGAAAACAGTCTGTAATACCGCAGGATGATTCACTCATCGCTATGTGGATCATTAATTCTTTGAAGTCAGAGCGCTACGTTTCACATGGCCCTTGTGAGCCACAGTGTGTTGGATTTTTGCTGTCTGATTCAGAGGAGGGTAGTTTCTCTTTGCACTACACGTGTATTTGAGTGTGTACCAACACACACATATAAACCAGCCCTGTTAAATCACCCCCAGGTGTGCTCAGCCTTAGCTTGGCTTCACCCCGGACGTCTGGAGAAAACACCGGAGCTCTAACATCATTGTCTCTTTCAATAAAATCCAGATCCTCCATAATTTGCTCCTACACCTGACCCCAAATCACGAATCAATCCCTAAACTAGTCCCATGCTGGGTCATGCACGTATCGTGTCCACTTTAAATGAACTCATTTGTTATTATAAAGAGGAGATTATAGGCTTGTTTATCTATAACTCCATGTGAATACTGGTTAGGTTTAATGTTCTTTTCCATCTGTTCATCGTGAGGCTTTGAAGAAAACCTCTAAGCCCTTTACGATGACCAATTAAGAGAGGCTTTTTCTTCATTTGTTACAATTTGTAATGGAAAACCTTCTTACGCCTCAAGAAACTCCATCGTCAACTACTGTTACCAGCCACCCACCTGGATGAGGCCGCCGTGGCCATTTTGTGCCCGGAGATCGCATCACGTCGCACCCTAAAAATGTACACTAGGGGCTCTATTTTTATGCGTTCAAGCTTGTTTTAGTTATAGTTCATGCAAAATACTTGATACGCATCCCCAGACGGAACCTTGCATGAACACCGCAGCCTGCAGCTCTCTTGATTACTGCTGTTCCAGTCAAAAGCAGGCGTCCCAGACAGCAGCAATGAGTGTGCTGTAAATAGACAAAACATGTTTCAACAGGCTTCCTGTGACTCTTTCACCGTATCCCTCTATTTCAATATTTTACTTCTTTTTTTGCTGCTCCACCCATTTTATTAGTACTTCGACGACCACAGATATTTTCTGTAAACCCGACCAGATCAGAAAACAGAGCGAGTTAACGGAGCCACGGTCTGAGGAGTCCTCTGTGTGGCCTGGGAGGGAGCTGAAACGTCGCTGCTCCTTTCTGTATGCACGACCCACAGTGATGTTATGTTCATAGCATTTTGAAGTCACATCCCTGCGAGCTCTGTGGTTTGTCTGTCTGCCTGACAGTCAAACAAAGCTTCAGAAACAGTAAAAGTCACCGCAGCAAACAGGGACCCCACAGACTGGCAGCTGAATGACAGATTACACGCACAGCCCTCTGGACTGGATGTTTGGCGTGTGGCATAATTTGCTCACGTATGTCAGACTGCCTGTCTGTCTATTTGTGTATGTTTTGTCTTTGTACGTCTGTGTGTGGTGGCCCCCGCTTGTGTGTTTGTGCTCTCTGTGTGACTGTGTTTGGTCTCTTGCGGTTTGACAGAGACAAATAGCAGAGTTTGTGTCTCTCCGGTTAATGTGTATTAGCACATGACATCATCATTTCTGTTTTTCATGCTGGTCGTAGAACTCTGGGCACGCACACGCTGGGTGGATGATTGAGGGTGGGAGAGAGAAAGAAGGAGGGCGGTGCCAGTGGGCGATTAGTTAGGCGGCGGGCCTTTGTCACTGGATCGAGCGAGCTATTTTGTGGTATTAGAGTTAAATACATGTGCAACATCAGCACAAAAATATGCTGAGCAACAGTAAGAGTAGGGAACAAATCATTATAGTGAAATTATGACACACTGGGAGACGACAGAGAACTCCCGATACAGAAGCTGAGAATATAAAATCCAGTTGCTTGGTTAATACTCGTGAACACTGCCAGGACGGAAAGACATTTTTCATCCAAGTAATTATTTTGCCATATTCGTTTTTCTTTCGGAAGAAGAAGTGGTTTAAGTTACTTGAATGGAAAGTCACATGAATATGGATACATCTTCATGAAGTTTTATTTTAAATTGTAGTGAAAGGGACAATATTCAAAAGATACCAAGCCATACTGCAGAATAAATCTGGGTGCATTCTGGGGAGTCTGTTTGAAATGATACTCAACACATCTGGAATGAAAGTAAGGAAAGACAAATATAAGCCATCTTATAAAAGTAATGGATGTTAGGACTTCAGTAGAATTCAGTTTATATGCAGTATACTCAATTATTAATGGGTTGCCGCGGTGAAAAGACCCATTAAAGTCATCCAAAGTCTTCTAAATAATCCTTAACATGTTTCCTTGAAGTCTACTCAATCGACAATTAATGTACCAGTGTTTAAGGGGTTAATAGTACAATGGCAAGGCTATAGAATTTCTTTTTGTCACTAGATCAACTGCAAACATGTGCATCCCATTCAAACACATATCTAAGTTCTCCTGGTCCAGATCCTTATCCAGATCGGATAAGGATTGACTGGCAGCTGTTGATAGTTTATAATGAGATAAATATGTAAAAGCTTGTTTTCATTTTTTGCGTACTAGTTGGAAATGACAAAAAAAATTCAATTAATCCCAAAAGAGATTTAAAAAAGATAAGAAATAACCTATTTGAGAGCATGGTCAGGTTGTCATATAGAAACAGCACAAGGAACATCACAGGACATAGATTTGACGTGATGATCTAGAATTAGTGGTGGCAGCATACTGTGTTTAAAACCAGGGTACGACTTTGTTCCCAGCAGAGGTAAAAGCAACAACTCTGTGCCTGCAGTGAAGTTGTTAGTTGGCTCCAAAGACAAGAAGTGTAATTTGTTACTGTTAAGTCTTATCACAGTTCCTGTGGTCCCATTTCTCCTTGCCTGTACTCAGTAACATTTCCCGCCATATTCCTTTGATTAGAGCACATCTGACTCCCATTAAAACTTCCAGAGGCTGATCCAGAGGCTGCTTTGGAGCTGGATGGAAACATTGTTTTTTTTTCTCCTTCCTTCTTTTACTTTCATCCAACTGGAGCCTGCAGGAAAGAGAGCGGATTCCGCCTAACAGTGAAGGTTCAGGGTGCTAGAATGAAGAAGAATGTAGAAGCAACCGTTTTCTCATTAACACATTCCAATTGAAGTGATAAAGGCCAGGCTTACGGGATTTTTATCCTTCAAATGAACCTACCATCACATGAGTAAGAAAATGTTGTTTTAATGATTTAACCAACACCATAAATGGACATGGTGTTGAAGATTGTTGGATAAATGCTGCCTGCTGTTGACCGCACAATAACGCCCAATGCCAAATGCCATTTAAAGCCTGGGAATTAAGCTGAAATGGACCAGAGTTCCATTGCACTCCACTCTCACCGTGTCATTTTCCGACCATTAAATGCGAGAGGAAAAAGAATCAGCAAAGAAAATACGTTTTTGACAGCAGTGGACATGAGCTGACCGTGGCACAACCAAGAGGCCATGAAGGGAGAGCCAGGCACAGACCGGGGCCAAGTGGGGCACTGCTGGGCAAAGACAATAGGAAGTGATATAACCAATCCACAAGTTCCAAGGAGGAAATAACACTGTGGAAAGCCGCAAAGTCCTTGACTCGGGCAGAACATCGGGTAATGTGGAGTCCACCCCGAGAGGAGATGAAGTTGGGCATGAATTCCTGAGTAAGTGTCCCTGTGGACAGCTTGTCCCTCTGACTGCAGTCAATTGTGCAGTACACAGGATGAAGTGTGATGCACAGGAAGATGCCACGTCATGTCAGGTTTAAAGTGACTACTCTGTACAATGGCTAAAAGTAGTCAAAGCGGAATGAAAAAACAGTTTACACTCTAAGGGGTCTATCTAAATGTTTTATTTTGAAATGAATGGCCCAAAGATATCCAATATACAAGGATGTATTCTAGGAAAATGTTTATAAAACGAGACTCAACACTTTATAACTTTATATATTGTCTCTAGAATGTAGTTTTTTAAATTCCTTTTGTGGTTGTGACAGTTCTTTCCACCTGCAAGCCACCGAGACGCAAACAGACACGTCCACGAGGCAAGGATGCACACTTCACTTTTACTTCTAAGCTGAGACAGAACTCAAAAAGTAAAAAGATAAAACTGTGCTAACACAAAATAACAAAGTGCGCCAGGTTTACAGCGTCTCAGTTTTGCCTTCAGCGTGCATTCAACATGCAGCCCTGCGGTCTCTGTGGCAGAAACCTAAATAAGCTTCTGTCTGATTGGTTCATCAACTGCAGCTGTGACAGTCACACACACCTGTGTCCAATTGTCACCTAAGCTGTAGCACCATGTGCCACAATGTTCCAAACACACAAACACACATAAACAAACACCCAAAACCAATCCCACCGCCACAGAGGTACACTCAATTATGAATTATTGTTTACTAATGTAAAAAGGATAATTAAATGTTACCTAAATTCAATTAAAGCTTGAACTGTTTGGCTTAAAGGGCACTCAGTTACCAATTCATTTACCAGTCAGGTTAGATACTCAATGTAGGTTTTTGGCCGAAAAAACTTGGGGGATTTTCCATTATTTTTGCAGATTAAGAAGAATTTCCATCAATCTTTCCTTTTTTAATGTAAAACCAAAAAAAATCAACGTATCATCAAGCTGAAGCAAAGTTATGATTCAGCATTTTTACATAACTACAGCAACAACGAGTTACTCTGGCCACCAGATAAATGTAATGGAGCCCAGAAAAGTAATGTAATAAAAACCTGCAGATTTCCAAATAACAGTTTGTTATTTGTTATTAGCACAATACTTGAGTTGATGTATTTATCCATTTCCTGTGTATGAATCCTGTTTGACGTAGACGAGCCAGCCATGAATCAGTGTTTGTGCTTCATACATGCATTCTATCCAATAAATCAGCACAGAAGCCTTGAAACATTTTGACGTCCCCCTGGATTGATCAAAGTGTGGAACCCCATATGGGCCGCATTACCATATTACCCAGTTTCTTATTGGCTACCAAGCCCACTATATCATAGCAGATTCGTGGCACTGACAGACCAGCTATTTTAGGTCACGCACTCCTGGCACAACAAACCAAGCGCGTTGTAATTTGAGCCAGTTGCAAGGAATTAATTGTGTGCTTTTTTTGCCAGAAAATATAAATCAGTCGTCTGCATGCTTTCACAGTCTGTCCCCCCTCCACAGCCTCAAGCAACCAGGCCTGTGCACTTCTTACTCTTATCCTTTTTAAACGCTAGGGTGGGCCACAACCAACCATGAAATCAGACTTTCAGGACACTCAGACACCAGAGATGGAAATGTTCAAAACGTCCCCTTCGTTCAGTAAGATGAAATAGGAAGAGATTAATACAAGTTTTCACGCACAATCAATAGCAGCATGTGTCTAATAAATGAGTTTGACACGGTAATGATGCAGAACCGGTTGCTTGTTTTTATAAATCCCCATTTCCTGCGTGTCTGGCTCTTTTCTGGGATTAGCTAAGTGTTTGCGAGGTCCAACTAAAACAAAGATGACGTCGGTGGCTCGAGCACGGCCCTAAACCACTGACCAATCTATCTGCTGATCTGGGCCTAGATCCTGTCCAGACAATACCCCTGCTTCCCCCGACTGCACCAATCAAAACACATGCCATTATATGGCAGCTGGGGCAGAGGCGAGGAGATGAAAAACAAGGAGAACCAAGCGGGGAGGGTGACGAAGAGGAGGGCACGTACAGTGAAATCTGCCACTGCATAAAATCCAGTCTTCAAATGAGCAGAGACCATTGTGTTGTCTAATTTGACCGCTCTCTCGGTTTTTGTTTAGTCTTTGGAGCGATCTCATACCCGTGGATTTGGCCGGCTGGATTGCTTGGCCTCTCAATGAAAACCCATTTACCACCGTCGCCGGTCTCCCTGGTACTGTGCTCTGAAGAACTGAGGGTGCTGGGCCTGCTGGTCGGGGGCAGTGAACTCAGCCCTCCCCTGATACTCTCTGACAGGGACTCTAATCCATTTAGGTCAAGTCCTGGCAGAAAATCTGAGGCCTTGACAAAGCCCAGCTCTGTCTCTGTGATCCAGCCCACTGAGTTTTAAGCTTTTACAGATGTGTAGAGAAAGTGGGCACGGAGCAGGCCTGGGGTGGGATCGCTGACTAACTGGATGCAGGGTGCTAAATCTGCCTTTCAGCAGCAGTCACAAGAATCTGTCTTTCTTTGCTGCATGTCTGCCTTCTGTCTTCAGATCTACACGTACACAATGCGTTCAGACAGTCGCGGACTGTTGGGTATTTCCCACACTGACACGGCAGAATGTGCATGTCAGGACATGTGAGATTTATTTTCGGTCGTACAAAGGGCAAGCAGCCAAGCATCTTATCAGCTATCAGATGTTGTCTCATCGGTCTCTATCCTTATGATCTCCAGTAGGATAGGAGGATCTGACAAGAAATGTAATTTCTTTTGAGCAACTGTCAGGCTTTTGCCATCAAGCAAACCACTGGAAAATCTGGAAAAATGTAACATCTCTCCGATCAGACAAGTCAGCGCAGCCATTACAGCATCGTGAACTTCAAGACATCAAAGCACACGGATGAGGCTCACTTTGATGATGGGCAGTACGTCTAGATTGTGTCATGGGGGATGAAGACAAAAAGATTTATTCAACATGCTGCTGAAACAGATGTCAGCAGCATGTGCTGCCATGTGAATGCCCTCTTTTTCCTTTTCCAGACATGTTGAAATCCAGATCCAGGGCCATCTCCAGCTTCTCATATCCCACCAAAGAACACTGGTTCAAATCCATTTCCTGCTACTGTGATCAAGTTGAAATACAAACAGGGAACATCTCTGCACATCATGGATCAATTAGACTTTGAAAGAATGGAGACAGCATCCTCTACTGTACTACTGTACAACAGCACCAGTTGGACCTACGAGCAATACTGCTAAATTGTATATTTTATTAAAATATACCCGTCAACATCTGAATCTTCAACATGAAAGTGTTTACGACTGCCCGGAGGGATGAGTCGATGTGAAAGATGAACGTATTAGAGGGGAATTGATTGAGCAGGAGAGACAGGATGATGGACTGTGGGTGTGTATATGTAGACAGATGTAATTGATGGGGATGTGGAGGCGCTGAAATAAAGTAGACCTGTGTGTTAGGTGTGAAAGGAACACTCTCCTCGTCCTTTTCCTGGCCACCTGTTGCCCTCTTCCAGACATGTTGTTTTAACATGACTCCGACCGTACTGTGCTTTCTCTATGTTCGCAAGGAACTCCTCCCCTTCTCCTCCCCCGCCTCCTCCTCCTCCTCCTCAGAGCAGTCTAGTACTGGCTGGGTCAGACTCCATTAGACAAAAACAGTAACCCACACTTGTCATTCTGCCAAAAACCTCCCGAGAAACAAAGCAGGATAGAATGCAGTGTGGGCTATATTTTCAGACATGTGTCTCCTACTCTAATATTTCTTAAAATCATAAATCATTATGAAAAATGTTTTAAAAACTTGCCTGATTAAACTCAGCTCGGAAAAGCATCCAAATATGCTCGATTCTGGGAGATCTTTTCGATAGTCCTTTGAGCAAAGGAGATTAAGAGGCGTCACAATATTCTTATTGTCAGCAGAATGGAAGCAATGAATTGAACTATTTTGCTTGGGATTAAATCCAAACCACCATTTTACCTCCTAAATCTGAGTCAGTCATCATTATATTTGCTTTTCAATGGCAAATGCAATGACTGACTACAATATACAAATTACAGAGCGTAACGAACAATTTGGCTTTGACAATATTTTGCCTTGATAATCTGTAATTTTGCTGAAGATATTTTATTTAATAATTTCAGATTTTTGTTCCCAGATTTTGCAAAGAAAATGTCCATTCGGCTCGCACAGTGCACAGAATATTTAGGAGAATAAACCTTTAAATCGCTAATTCTGCTGTCTTTTGGGGCAATAGTTTTGAACAAAATATCAGATTATGTTGCTACTTTTCAAATTTTATTCATTTCTATGTGTACTTTGCTAGCTAATGTATTGATTATGTGCTGCTTGCCGGCTAAGCTAAGAAGCTAACACGTTGTATGCCTGACTGAAATCTGATTTACTTAAATATTGGTGATGACAAAACTGGGCCCACGTGTTACAACTGACAAAAGGTAAAAAAGTATAATAACGTCACGCTACAAACGCAAAGTTATCCATGAGCAATTTATCAAACAAGACAGACACACCCCAGTACTGTAGCTGTATCACATATCAACTGAAACTCAAAATATAAAACAAAAATCTGTATTCTCACACTAAGATAGCCAAAATGACAGACAGGTAGTGATATAACAGCAATGTCCGTTGTGAAAGTATCCATGGAGACACACCCAAATATAAACGGCCTGAAATACACGCCTGATGGTCCAGCTAGCAGCAGCCACCTGGGCCTATCCAATTACAAGGCTGAGTTAGAAAATGAATCAATAAATAGTCAGCAGCACCAAGTTCCTGTCGAGGCTGACTCAGGAAAACCACAAGCACCACTTTCGGTCCGCAGGTGAACAAATCAGTGTGAACTCATAAATTCAGCTCTGAGTTTTGGGGGTCCCGATTGAGGCGATGGTCGGATGGGTTGGAGACTGGAACTCTCCGAGGACCAGTTTAAGCTTCGCAAAGTGGGCCCTCGGTTTCAGTTTCCTGACCCACTTTGAGGCCAACGCGCTGGCAGCCGTACCCCAAGGTTCCCGTTTGGCAGTGAACCTGGTTTGCAGCGCTCCGGTTCTGCCAAACTCACCAGCTTAGCAACTCCACTTTTATTTTTACTCCCCTATAATTAGGCTCTGGGTGGAGTTGGAGACGTGTAGACAACAAAAAGAGAGCCAAAGAAGAAAAGAAAAGCAGTGAAAGAGAGCCAGAGTTGAATGAGACAGAAAAAGATGATTTGGATTGTGTGCCTTAGGAGAAGGAATGCGTTGTTTAGCTTTTTTTAAGGTTGTGTTATCATAACCCTCAGCATGAAAATATTTAGGATCTCAGTGGAGTGGGGAAGAAAAGGCCCGCAATAACAGATCGTGCCGGCATAAGTTCCTCCTAGCAATGTTGTGCAAGCTTCAGCAGAACCATTAGGTCATACAGATCCAGATTACACCTACGCAACACACACTCATTCCACCCTTGTTTTCCTCATATTCTCAATTTTAAAAGAATATCTCAGTCAAAAAAGAACAGAAAGTGTCCACGGTTACTGAAACTTAACCTCCCAAAGGTGGTCGCTCTGTCAACACAAAGTTGTGTAATGCATTAAGCACGCTGGGTAACGCGCCCCAGAGCGATGACCGCTTAGATGGTGATCCAGGAGGGAATGTCCTGCTCTTCCTTCAGGGCGACCAAGGTCAAGTACTCGGGGTCAAGCCCATCCATCGTCTGCAGAAGTAAATATATGAGGGACGTGTTACTCCTGCTCTCTTATATCTACAGCTGTGGGTGAGCTGCAGCAGTGAGTCATGAGTTTCCATTTAGAAGCTTTGTGGAGGCCGAGGGTGTAGATCTGATGTTGCCCACTGGGTACCACGAGCGTTCAATGCAAACAGTGGTTAAGAGCTTCAGATGTTCAAAGATCGAGATACATGTGAAGGCAAACGTGCGGCTGGAGTGAGACTGATTGTTGCTGGGCCTCACCCATTACAGGAGGATAATAGACAGGAAAAGGGTGACACATGGCTCCGATTGGTTCCGACCCAAACTATTTCCTCCTTTTGAAGATAACTTTTCTTCCCTCTCTCACTCTCTGTGTCTTCTGTCTTTATTATTCTTCTGTCTCCTCTGGGCTTCTTTCCTGCAGGAACAACGCCCTGTCACTTGTCCAAACAGCACATTTTTATTATACTTTCGGTGCTTTTTTTGGGGAAAAATCTCCATAATATTAGGCTATTATGTCCAGTCATATTAATAATTTATCCCTAAACTCACTCTGTTTCTCAATTTCAGTTATTTAAGCAAAAGCACCAAGTCCTGTCAGTACTGTATTAAAAAGCAAAAGTCAACAGATATAAAAATCTGGTGATATTTTCAGGGGATGGGGAGGGATATGTGTCCTGTCCTGGCACGCTGCACTGAAATTCACACCCAAAGTTATTGGACCGATAGCAAAAAGTTTTACCCCCAAAGGCAGGAAATCATATCCACGACCCAACATCAAAGGGAAGTATTGTGAACAACATGTTTTAATGCCTTAAACTCTGAGGTAATCACCAATCGCTCCATCTGCATTAAGTTTTTAAATTCCAGGAAAATGGCCATTCCGTAAAAAATGACACCAAACACATTCAAAATTTGAAGAGAAATGAAGATGTAATAATTTAAAAATAGATAAATGGATAAAATTATGTATAATTTATTCTATTAATTAATAAATATGAATGTATTTTTTGTAATTATGAATATTTTTATAAACTAGAAGTTCTGAAGCAATTATTTATCTATTTACTAAATTCAAGAAGGTTGTAGGGTCAAGTCTTGGACTGACCATGGCCTTCTCTGTCTGCATCGGTTTCCTCCAGGTACTCTGATACCCAGAGGATGTTGGATGATGGATTTATGTAATTCCTTTCCTACATTGGTAAACTCAATTATCAAAAGGTTAAAGAAAAATTATTAAAAAAAAAAAAGAAAAAAGTGTAGTGCAAACTTCATCGTTGACAAGCCCTGGCAGTGCTTCGGGTTGTTCTTACAGTAAACACGCCGTAGACGCGTCTGGTGTGGATGAGGAGCAGCCAGAGCGCTCAAGTTAATGAAACATACACTCAAGTAAAGATGAAATGTTTGAAAATGTCTCCTTCAAACACCAGTGAGTCTCCAACAGCTTGTCATACTTATCAGAGACTTTGCTCATGACCTTCAGTTGGTCTTGGGAAAAAAAAAACACTCACACACACACACACACACACGCAGTGCCTCTCAGCTTGTAAGGAGCTGTAATGACAGTAAAATCTGGTTTGAGTACAAGCCTGAAACCTCCATGTGGCTCGTACGCCATGACATTGATGCATTATTGTAAATATGTACTGGATATGTCAGGAAGTCTCTTTATGGTTGTCTGAGACTCAAACGCTCCACAGCCAAACAAACTGCATGGTGCCATAATGTTTAGATTATCCCTTGCTTGTCATTTCACTCTTTCAGCAGGAATTGCAGAGTGTAGTTTGTCTTAAATTCCACTTTCATGATTGAAGCTTCTACCTCGTACCCTGTATTCTCTGCTGAAAGGCCCTGTGATCCTCTGATTGGTAACTATGCTCAGATAGACTAAGTATGCATCAGTCATTCTTACATCGAGCGTGTTAGGAATTCATACAGGGCCACACAAGACTGACACACACACTGTCCTCTACACTTTCCATCCATCCATCCATCTATCTATCTATCTATCTATCTAGGAAGACAAAAAACAAATGTTGCACGTTGACGTATATATGTATCATCGCTATAGAGTAAAATCCCTACACTGATAGAATGCCTCTCCTCTGGGATATAGCACTGCTCAGTGATGTACTGCAGCGTATATTGTGGTATTTGTGAATGTGGTGTGGTGGTGGGCCTCGTTGGGCTGGTCCCGGTGAGTTTGGCAGGCTGCCCTTAGAAAGCATCCCAGCATAGAGCAGCCATCTCCGTCTTCAGCATCCCTCTGCACATTCTCAGCTGCCAGTGCACTTTCAGCAGAGCCTAATGGGGCATGGCTGCACAAGAAGCCCGCGGCTACACCATCCACAGCACGACAACAATAATGTTCCATTACCAGTGTTACCCTAATTGAAAACCTCTATTTATCGAACTCGCATTATTTGCTGGCGTGTGGTTGAATTTCTTGGGGACATGTAGTTCATTTTGTCCATTAAATGAGCTTGTTGGAGAGGATATTTGTAGACCTCAGAGGATTATCATTTGCTAGGTGTCTGAGCCACGCTTCTTTCTATAACGAGGGAAATTCAAGCTGCACGCTTGCCGTTACGGGCTGATAAATTAGCGATGCCTCGCCATGGTTACATGTCCTGGCATTGAACTCAGTGTCTGTGTCCTTTGGAAAGCTGAGGCCTATAGGTGTGGTTGGATATAGAGACTGCTCAAGTTGATCTTCCAGGCAGCAACATAACTCTGGCAGCACACATGCAAGTGAAAATCACACCTTATTAAGACATTCCAAGACTATTCCTTCCTTCCTTCCTTGCTTCACCCTGACTAGTCATGGTTCTCCGATTCCTTTTCTTGGTCTACTCCATTCTTCCATTGAGTGGGCAGCTCTCAAGCAAAATGCGGACTTTCAGCCCTCCAGTGGCTCCAATGGTTCCCATGAGGCCCCCATCTGTGGCCCTGGCCCAAGCCCAGGCTGCTGACACGCTTGTGCCCTTACACACGTAATGCACCCGGTGAGCAATTGAGCAAATAATAAATGGAAGCACAGAGCAGGCTGCAGTCTGCCTCTGTGTCAGTTGAAGCAGACAGGGGTTCAGAGGCGGCGGCGGGGGTCAGCTACTTTCTCAGAGCGATTCTTTTCAAAAAGGCTTCCAAAGTCAACATTCCAACCAACCTACAGGCATCAGGATGTAGTCACACAGTGAAAGGGAGAAGGAAATAAACGGAGGGAGAATGACAGACAGAAAATCGATGGAGAAAGGGTTTTTTCCACACAAAATCTAAGGTTTCACAGATTTGGTTTTCCCAGCCTTGAAAGCCTGCATGCCTACAGTTATTCATCTCAGCAGACATCATCAATTACCTCTAATTAACCAGATGATGGTCTGGTGAGCAGAAAATGAAGGAGGCGATTAATCACTCAGAGCACCTCCAGGCCCACTCCTCAACGTGAAAAACGGGATGTGAATGAAGAGGGCTCTTGAGCCTTTTGTACTCTCCGTCCTCTTCCCAGACACTGAATGCTGAGTACAGAACAGTACACGTCAAAACCGAGAGGCTCCACAATCAGGACAAAATATACAACTCATGGAAGGATTAGGTTGGAGAAATCCTCCCGGATGATAAGAAAACACACCTTTATCCTTGTGCACATACGTGTACAATACAGACAGAGCGGAATAGAGGGAGTGAATTTACTGCCTCTGCTGGCGTAGCTCTTCTTATTCCTGCTTGTGTCATGCATCGTCTGTGGGTGAGTTACTGGCGGTTTGGGGACTGACGTAATTGTGGAAAAGATTCACTCAAACTTGTAATTCAGTGAGGAATTTTCATCTGGTCGAGAGTGGCCGGGTCATTTTTCTAAATAAGGATGTTGGTCATCTTCAAAAGAGAAGAGGAGAGGGGAGGAGACAGGTCAGTTTTCTGTTATGTTTACAGTAAAAGTATCTACAAATACTACGAAGCTGAGCATTAAGTAATTCTAGTCTTGATCCAGGAAAATATTATCCTGACCAGCAGCTCCCAGATTTCTTTCCAGACTGTGTTTTCAGGATATGTTCATGAGTCAGTGATAAGATTACAGCATACATTTCCAAAGCCGTACACTGCTCTCCAGTCATCCCCAATCACTGTCTTCTCCGTTAACCCAAATTCAATCATGGTCATAACTCGGCCCAGTCCAACATGTGGTTAAGAGATTAGGAATATCCAAAAAGCCATCAACATATAGCCTGTGTATACACAGATCTATCACGATCAGTATCTAATTGCGCTTCGAGAAAACATGAAAATGTGATGTTCCCAGCGGGTCTGAAACAAGGCGTACTGCTGAAAGCCAGCGAGTGCTCTCATCAGCTGTGTCTTCAGTGGGAGTCTGGGCTTTTTGAGTGGTACGGCCTTGCCCCATGTGTTTTTTATTACCTCATCTTCAAGGGTGATTTATGACTCTTACACAGGCCCCCTCTTCTGAGCTGTTTATATCTGGCCAAGATAAAAGAAAATCATGGCTTTATTACCCAGGCAGTGTGGGACTGTTTATACAGCAGACTGCCTCATTGGGGAACTATAACAGGCCTGACTCACATATCTGATTTGCCTTCTCTGAGGCTACGATCTCCCCCCCGTGTATGTATCGTTGCTGTACAGAAGGACGGATATGTTTGCAAAAGGAATTGCTACAACACAGATAACACAAAATCCACTACAAGCAGCTGTTAAGGCACATTCTAAAACTATTAAAATGTTTATGTATCTGGAACAGAAATTAAGACATCAAACTTCCAAAATTATTGATTGAGTGGCACAATTCAAGCCCATCATAGGGAACAGAGTATGTCCCTGAGTCCTCTCATGTGTAAAGCCAAAGCCCCTCACTAACACCCAACTGCGATTTGTTTGCCTTGCAGCACCGCCTGGTGGTAAAAAGCAAGAAACGCATACAAACTTTAAAAGTTAGAAAAAAAAACTTTTTTTCCAACTTTCGATGTCATTTCAAGTCTAATGAAGTTACCATAAGTCTGTTTGAGGATTGTTTTATTTTATTGGCCAATAGAGAAGATTAACTGTCTGATAACAAAAACAAATCACAGCAGCTTACAATACAGTGACAGGTGTCAAGTGAATTCTACCAACCATTCAAACACTTTTACTAGAACAATCAGTACAACAATTTAATTAACACTGTGTGTTGGATATTATTTGCTCTCCATACTGCCAAAAGTGTTACTGTGTAGTAAAATAATCTTCATTGATTGGTCAGACAGACTTCAGACCAGAGGACATCCTAACTGAACAAAATACAAGATACATTACATGTGTAATTAGTTTCATATATGCTATATTACAATAGTTGGAGCAGATGAATAAATACAGCACTATTGTCAGTGAAAAATGAAGCTGTGGATTCATAATTTGAAGCACAGAGCTGCATACGATAGTGTTGGAATTGGTTTTTGTTTTTTCAACTATGATTCCTGACTCTGCTCATCAGTTTGACTGATTTACTCTGTATGGTTTCTTGGAAAAAAATAAATAAAAAGTATTGTAAACATGAAGGCAGGAAACAGAACCAACTGTATGTGTCATGTTCTGTTTGGCATTTCTGCTTAAACTAAAAATGTGTGGCTTACACTGAGTCTGTAGTTTTAGAAGACGATATACTGAAATATAGTTTCTGCTGTCTAGGCATTTATAAAAAGAGCTTAAAGCCAAGTTGAACTACCATGCAGTCACTGTATGTTGCTAAGAGTTAAAGTGATAATGCAGCTAAAGCAAAACAAAACATAAATCTAGCGTTGATCAGTTGTATGACAGGTACATCATTTTAATTCTCACAGATGAATAAGCACAATCCGAAGTTTAGAGTTATTACTTCGAGAGTCGCTTTGACTGTTGGACTATTTTAATAACTAAATATTCTTGTTCAGGCAGCAAGTGGACCCAGTGTCAGCTCTACGTGGTGTGTGAGCCATATGGCCTCAGCAACTGTGTCACCACCCTCCTCAATGGGCCTGATGGGAGCAGCCAGGTTACGGAAGTCATGACGGATCTTAAAAGAAATAGTGACATCGTCATCGTCTTCCTTCTGAGGATTCACCTTGATGAAGAAACCAATCTTGTTGGACTTCCTGAAGGCAACAACACTGTGGGAGGGGGGGGGGCATGTTAGGCATTACTATACAAGCTGTTCCTTCATGTGCATTAAACATGGATGTGCCGGTGTCTGTGTGGGTATACTAACTCTGGGTCATCCTGGAAGTCCTGAGGTTCTGCCAGCTCATCATATTCAGCAGCTGCATCCTTTCCTGCCAAGACCAACTCTTTGCTCGGCACCATGATCTACAAAAACAAAGTTGTTATACATTTCTGACATGGCTGTAATTTTTGAGTTCATACTGTTCAAAATGTAACGATCTGTTATATAAGCTGAGACAGAGAAAACAACATGGGGAGTAGAGGGACTCAGTGAAAATGAACACATCATAAACTATATAAAAAATAAATAAACTTAGTGACCTCTTGGTGTTTGGATATCAGATGAAGAGTGACAGGACTAGTTATTATCTGTCTTTCTTCTGCTTGGCCGTAACACAAACAGAAATGAATTGTGAAGATAAGATGCTCTGTATCAGTCCGGAAACTGGTGAACAACTGTCATCAGACTGTGCTCATCCTTTATCATGACACACACCTAACTGTTACTGAATATAACAGTAATGTCAGGGTCACTTGATGATCATATATCAATGTATGTTTGGATGACCAAATAATCGTCATTATTTGTTCTTTGCTGCTTTCTGCAAACATGCAGTTAAAATACCTTGGCAGTGCTGTTGATATCATCGGGGTCGTCCTCCTCACAGGCGATCAGTGTAACATGAGTTATGTTCTCCACTGGGTTGGTCAAGGTCAGCAGCACTTGGCTTTCCTAAATTTTGGGGTTACAAAAAACCACTGTTTAACCCAAATTACTGTGCCCAGCTGATTTTGTTCACTTACAAAGCTAAGGAATATACAGTGCCAGTCTGTTTTTGTTTTTTTTTAAACTAAAATAGGCCAATATTGAGACCAGGCGGAGTGTCTAAATACCAGTAAAACTTGTAATACTTGCTCTGGTGTGATTTGGACTGTATATAAAATATGTAAGACTTCTATAGAGATTTAAGAAAGAAAAACAAAAAATCAGTGTAGGATGACAATAGAACTTCCAAAGATTTACTCTTACAGCTTTAGAGTATCAGTTCACGTTTTTGGTTACCCAAAACAAAAATGACCCACATGAAAATGTATAACATGGATAACAAAATGTACTGCAAACCCATTTAGGAAAGCCAGTAAAAACAAGCTTGATGACCTTGTTTATCTGGGCTGACTCCAGGCAGGTACATTCTAGATCCTGATCACTTCCTTTATTACTTGTTAATGCCCTCGGCGTCAGGCTGTTTAGAGCTGAATGCCTAGAGATTCAAGGTCATTTATGATAGCTTAATATCCTTATTGTTCTCATCATAGTGCTCGGTCTCTTACAGCGTTTAAATGATCTTTATAATCTTATTTCCGTGGTAATTGTGTTATGTTGCTTTTACTGTTTGTTTCGTTCATTTTGTTGTTTTTATTATCTCCTTATTCTTTTATGATGTTATTATATGGCATTTCACAGTCACTGTTACAGTTCCAATCTAGTCTATGATGTGTGGCTGGCTGCAGACCAAATGTCGCCTCTTGGAACATTGAAGAGAGACTGCCTTGACTTAGCCAGAGAGGTTCAATACAGATTTTTAAGACAACATATCCTGAATGGTTGCTTGAAACAGCATGTAATTTGCTGCAAATGTTTAATGTAAATCACAATGTTCAACAACCCAGAAACACACACCTTCATGTATCGGAGATTTGGAATGGACATAATTCTCACTTCGGGGATATAACTCCTGTGGGATGAAGAGATAACATGTAAATAAATACACTGACTAGACATATGATGGGAATCTGTTGAGGTCTCAAATCTCCGTAGTTTTAAAAGATAAAAATGCATTCAAACGTCACAAAATGATGTTTGATTTATGTATTCAGCTAGTGCTGCCAGAAGGACTTCTTAAACGTGTGCTACACAAATATGAACAAATTTAATGTAGTAAAGTGACATCAAGCTTCAGGCAGAGTTTCATCTCCACTAAGTAAAAACGGAAATTAAACAATGTAATTAAATTGTGGTAATGAATACTCACACAGCCACCAGCTGAATTTTGAACTTGATTGAAGTAGGATTGAATTCAGGCTTGCTCAAATTGTGCTCACATTTCTACAAGGTAAAAAAGAAAACATTCATGACGGTTTTAAGTATTATATACAGTATATATATATATATATGTGTGTACATAAACACACAGACTGCATAGCCAAGCAGACACGTATAAAGTTAAGCAGTACTAACCCTGCAGCGCAGTGAACGCTTCATGAGGAGATGCTTGTGTCTGGGGTGGAGCTGAGATGCCCCTGCGGGCTGGAAGTCAGGCTGCAGAAGTCGCTGGCGCAGTGTGGTCACTATGATGATGCCACAAAATTCAGATTCAACGTGGCCACAATTTGGGAATGATTTTCAATCAGTACAGTACAGGGATAAGAAACACACTGAGCCACTGTCTTCACACAGCATCAAGTGATGGGTTTCAAAACTCTCACTTTAACTAAAAAGGCTTAACATTCCTAACTACACAGAAATGTAGGTTTTCTTATCAAAAAATATCAGCATTGCTTAGTTCTGTGTAAGAGCTTACCCTCTGGTAGGCTGATGGGTCTGGTATAACAATCTTCAGGCAAGGGTTCCACCTCGTCAAGGGCCTGAGCAGGCTCAATGCTGATCTCCTTCTGGTCCTCACCCTCTTTAAGACTAATGAGGCACACAAACATGTATACTGCTAGAATAAAGTGTCCTATTTCTCACAATAAATGCCTAAACGTAGACCATAAACTTTGGAGAGATAACTGCTCTTCAATTCAAACTGGCATTTAAAAAAAACACCACTCCTACCACTACCGCTGCTACTACTACTACTACTACTACTACTACATGTGACACCAGGTCCTTTATCACTCACTGCTGATCTCCACGTCGGTTGTAGTATATGACACAAACGCCCCATATTCAATACAATGTTGCTCCCGGACGTTATTTTAAACTTTATTATTTTATTGTTCAGCCAATTTGAGTGAGGCAGGAAAATCAACGACCAACATTATTGCTTTTTTTAGGGCTTAATTGATTATATTCTGTCACCGCATTGATGCAGAATCGTCCACGTCAACATCACAATGCATCTTAATCGATAAATTTCCACACCCATAACTACTACAACTACTACTATAACAATATGATAAGAAAGCTGGTTTATAGATAAATGTAATGCACTGGGTTGCAGATATCAAAAAAACATTTATGTACTTGAGGAAATTATCTGTTGTATACACAGCACTGGTGCGTTCCTTTACACTGAAAGTTCAATGTTCCGCTCAAACACTAAATGTCAGTTCATGACAAAAGGCCACTCACGAAAGACCAGCAAGACTTGAAATTGGAGCTCCAGGCCTCTGCCTCTGCAGTCTTGTTCCAAGGCCATATTTTTCCTGAGGAATTTAAAAAAACATGTGTATTATTAAAATTGCTATGATAAAGACGTTTTTAAGTAAGAAACTACTACTACATCTATATCTACTCGCTACAGGCTCCTTTGACACTATGATCCATTCCAACATGAATTTATGTGACCTACAAAACATAACAATGAGAAGGTTGGAGAAGACATAAAAAAACAAAAAAACAAGCCAAACACAATTCAGTTTTCTCTTGTGGTATGAGACAAAAAAAGGGAACGTTTTTGGCAAGGATAGTGGGAGGGAATTGACAGTAATGGACTGAGGCTTCAGGACTTAATCTGTATGGAAAGTATTTAAATCTGCTTCGACTAGAATTCAGCAGTGTTCTATTATTTCTCTCCCACTAACCAACATAAAGGCTCCCTTTATGTGGGACTCGATCTCATTTACCCAATGAGACATTCATGTGATCTGAGAGGTCACTCAGCAACAGATCAGACAGGAACAGAGATAAAGAGAAGACAGTGCTACTGTACAGATGAGGCTACCCAAGTTGTGAAAAATACAACTCACCACCACATGAATAGTGTGTTGCTAGGGGGTAAAAACCAAAATATCAGAGTGCATTAGCAAAGAAACAAGAACAGAATAAATAAACAGGTGAAAGCATTTAAGCAAACATCAGTGACATGCACCAGCAACAAAACTGTATCACCGATGGAGAACGACTGTGGGACATTTGAACATATACATGATTGTGATACACCGCAGATTTCCAAATTATCTTACCTTAGTTATATGTTGCACTGTCTGACAACTATCTTCAACAACAACTTTGCTCTGTATAACAGGTCACATAGCTTCAACAATTTCAGTCTAATATCACTTTATTTCAAATACAATGAGAATTACTTTTCTTTGTAAGAGTATTAACACTAATTTTCTAACTACAAATTACATGGTGACACAAGTGTTGTTAGATAATTAGAAAGGTTAAAAGTATGGAGTGTTCACAAGGGTGAATGTAAATGCTGAACTCAGAAGAAGCAGAGTACCGAGAATGCCAGAGGCATGCACTGTCGTCTCCTCGCCAGCTTCTTCCTATCCCTCTCCTGCTTCTCTCTGTGGGCCAGCTGCTGGTAATATTCTATGAGCTTGTTGATCTGTGGAAAACAAACAAGTCATGGGTTTTATTTTAACAGAGCAACACAGGAAAGAAAATGCCATAGAAATAAAAACCATGTGCTAAAGTTTCCATTGGATACAATGTTTACAGGAAAAATATCATTCAATGCAGCCAGAAAGTGAAAAATTATGAAAAAAAATAAATGGGGGTCATGACATTTCAAATTTGTGGGCCCACTGTTGTTGGCATAGTAAATGAGACCATTTATTGAAAGCATTTTGTATTTGAAAGATGTCTGATTGGGAAACATGTGAACAACTCATGACAGAATTCAAATCAGGGAGAACATACCCGCTGAGTATGAGGGTTCTCAGGCTCCTGCCACCCACCACTGGCTATAACAAACAAAATGCATCAAAAAGGTTTAGACAGTCATAAGGCCCAGATTCAATCCATGAAAAATTATGTTGTGACTTAAATCAACATAATGCCATGATTCTGTGTTGAATTTTACAGGACACTGGTATGTCTGCAATGTATCAGGCTATAGCTGAAGTGTTTATCCTTAAAGATCATGACCCACCAACAGATTTGTCAGCCATGCCTACATCCCTGGAGGTCCAGCGGCAGAATCCACAAGCCAGGTAGTAGGCCTTTTTCATAGTTGTCTTAGTGGGATCATCAGGCAGAGGAGCTGGGATGTTGGTGGCCCGAGTAGATAGGGTGTGCATGCAACATGGGCAGTCAAAACAGTTGGCGCATCTACAGCATGTACAGGAAAGAATTAAATAAAACAAACACACAAATGTGGGGGCAGTTAAAGAATTACTGTATAAATTTGTTCGATATTTCCATTTCTCACACCTGTTCTTCTTAAGCTTAGCCTCAGCTGAAGGCATGTTCTCCAGACAGCTGGGGCAATAATGAGAATCCACCTGATGACCGCAAAACAGGGTTATGGTTAATGAGAAGCTGCTTACTTTTACCCTCATCTGAGTGATCATCAAATTCAATTCAATTCAATTCAATTTTATTTATATAGCGCCAAATCACAACAAAAGTTATCTCAAGGCACTTTACAGGTAAAGCAGTTCAGTTCAAATGATTAATGATAATCACATTATTGAACTGTACTCAGTAATTCAGTATACCTTAAGGTAAACAGTTATGGGTTACTTTAAGGACCGTAGATAAATTCAACAGACCGTTTCATACAAATAATCCATTACTATTGAGTATAAAAC
>OMNV01016737.1:17554-61131 GCA_900303265.1 Brotula barbata | reverse complement strand
TAAAGAGTAATATAAAAAGTCTTATATTAAAATATATATATATATATATATTAAAATCTATAACCCTTAGAGTTAGAGTTAGAGTTAAAGTTACTTGTGCTTTTATACGTCTTGTATCTTACTTGAATTTAAAAAAACCTTAATGAAGATGGACCCATGGTTGAGACGATTATGACCAGAGAGATTTGTGCTTGATGCATTTCAACGATGTTTTTTGGTACACAAACTGACAATGCTCAATGATTGATAAAGATTAAACACCACAATTGCATTCTACAACTCATTATGTCTGGGTGTGGTGTCTTGATATGGTAGTGTGAACCATATTGCCAATCAGGCTACGTTCACACAGTGAAAATCTCAACTTGTGTTTACAATTCGACAAACGTTATTTACTTCTGGGGTTAGACTGTTCAGTTTTGGTGATTGAGGTATATGGATAAATGAGTCTAACAGCTAGCACAGCTACCTAGCTTGCCATTACGTTACCACTAAGGAAGTTAAGGTGTCGCCTAGAACCAATGAAATAATAAAACCACTGAAAAAATATTGATTGACAAGTGCTTCAGCCACACGGGGCATGAGTTAGTTAAGTAAACCCCGCCTACCTGCAACGAGCTAACAGGCTAACAACAGAGCTGCTGGCTGGCTAACCAAACCTAACAGCTAGCTTGTCAGGCAGCACATAGATAACGTCACGTACCTCATGAGACACGCATTCCAGAGACCGTAACTCACTACAGTAACGACAGAAATAAAGCTGGGATAAGGGAGCACGGATCTTCTTCTCCCCACGAACCAAATAGATTACTCTCTCTGGTTGCAGAAGGGACGCCATCTCTAACCAGCGCTGCTGATTCCGACGGCTCACTGTGCTCCTACCCTGATGACAACGCCTGACGAAAAAAAATGTGCTCAGTGGTGACACCACGCGGCATAAAGTGGAAGCGGGGCCAACCAAATTGCACTGTGTTACAAAAACAACACGCATACATAACAAATAAATGTTTCTTTTGGTCGCGGTGTCTCGTATGAACAAATCAGTTTGACACACATATACAGAGAGAGAGAGAGAGAGAGAGAGGGAGAGAGAGAGAGAGAGAGAGAGAGAGGCCTTACGGTCACCCATAGAGCATATGGCCAAGTCCCTCCTTACCATGGCAACAGCTGATCCCACAGCGCAGAACTGATCAATGATTAGCAAGAAAACAAACAAACGTGAAGGGTATCTATCTATCTATCTATCTATCTATCTATCTATCTATCTATCTATCTATGTCACAAAAGAAAAACCTTTGAATTGCAGACTGATAGCAATAGAGAACATTTTGGACATGGAAAACATATCCAAAATGTGCTTGTAGGTTTGATAAATTGTCATAGGTCTATTCCAAGTACTGAAGGGGATTCATTCATTCATTTATTCATTCGTTCATCCTCGTGTATGCAGTTTGTGCGAGCAGAGGGCGTAACCTCAGCCAACCTGTGAGCAGGGAGCGTATTTAACCAGAGGGTTTGGCGCTCCGTCCCTCAGAGTGAGCGCTCAACATGCGGAGGATGCGGAACCTTATCCCGCTGCTGCTGCTCGGTCTGCTGCGACCCTGCGTCGCCGAAGCCCCGCTCACGCAGGTACCTGTGGATCCACACACCAACACGCATCAATGGCTACACTTTGAGTTAAAACTGACAATAGGATGACATCACTATTGATTTTACGATGTTCTATGATGTGTTTTATGATGATGATGATAAATATCATAGTGTCTCACTCAATTCCATATGTTTGCAAGTTGTAAATAGTTTTTAGAATGTTTTTTAAGAATCAATTAAGTGTAATTGAGTTGTAACTATTTTGTCTGAGTAGCCTTTTTTTTTTTTTATTTTACATTAGATCTGCCTGGTCAACTTCGTATAGAGATCACCAGAAAAATAGAGACAGGGCTGTTGATCTGCTGTATGTAGGTTTACACACACTTTGAAAAAAGAATCCCCGTATACTTACAGCATTTTGGCCCCATTTTATTTTCATACACAAATACACACAAATGTGGTGGGCGCATTCCTTAATTTACTGCTCTATATTCTTTCTTGTTACTAATCATTAATTTCCAAGATAAACAAATTTATTAACATGTATATTTAGAATTAATTTGTTTATTTTAGATTGTTCCGTTCCTATACTTGCTACATCTAATTACCGAGATGTACGAATGGCCCTGGAATCATTAGAGTAAACCACATGTACAAACTTAAAGAAAACTCCCACTCCTACCAGCTTACATTTTGAGTTTTATTTTAACCAAATGCTTATTTATCTTTGAAGGCAATGCTCTCCTGCTCTGTTGACATTGGGGAACTGTTCTGTCACAGACAGTTGTGACTTCCCAGCTCAAATAACATCAACATATCAAACATTAATACAAAACAGGGAGAGTAAATTCATGTCAAGGTCTTTTGGAATGCCACGTTGATATGGTGAAAGGAAAATTACAACTGAAATCACCTGCACAAATCGAACATAAGTGCCCGTATCTCTTTGAATATGAGCTTTATATGCTTTAATACATTTATTATTATTTAATAAAAGCTGAAAATATGTGAAAAATCTTACGCTTACGACCCAGTGGATGATTGTGTTGGCTGTTGTCCAGATAAAACAAAAACAACCTGCTTTGACCCTCAGTTTGTCTCTATCTACAGCTGTGTGACTCATCCTTAGATGGCACAATTTATGATTATCAGGCAAAGACTCTGAATGGCAGCCACGTTGTGCCCTTCAGTGCCTACAAGGGCAGAACTGTCCTCTTTATCAACGTGGCTACATACTGAGGGTACACCTATCAGTATGTGGGTAAGTGTTGCTACTCAGGTTTCAATGTAATAGTTTGAATACACATGTATCCTCACGTTGCAGCTTGACAGCTTCTGCCTTTTCTTTTTCCAGAATTGAATGCACTGCACGAGGATATGAAGACGCTGGGATTCACCATTATTGGATTTCCCTGCAATCAATTTGGAAAACAAGAACCAGGACAAAACACTGAAATTCTGCCAGGTCTAAAGTGAGCAATCTTACCTCACCTACAAAATACAAAGCATGAGAATTCCCTAATTTTGAGCCTCAAGCTCCTCATCAAATGGTGTATAAGGTGCTGTAACAATATACGGCTGGATGTCAAGTGGAATTTACAAAATTGGCAAATCCTCTGTCAATCAGCAAAGCTTCATTTAATCAAGGAAAGCATCTCTGGTATAAGATCGGGTTCTCCTCATAAGCTCACACTCCGATATATATATATATAGAACGTCTGTTTCACTCTCCATCAATCATCTGTGGCTAATGAAATGCTGGTTACAAAGTGCTTTAGAGGCCTGTGTGTCTACTAATAAGGCGCCCTTCTCCCGGATTGCAGGCATGTTCGACCAGGCAATGGATTTGTTCCAAACTTCCTGCTGTTTGAAAAAGGTGATGTGAATGGTGTAAACGAACAGCCTGTTTTCACTTTCCTAAAGGTAAGTTGTCCCATCAAGTAAGAAAATATGCAGCAAGCAAGAGTTATTGGAAGAGTTATCTTGAATTAAACAGGTCAGATCAGAACAGTGTTGTGCACTCTGACAGCTACAGGATGAAGGGCCGACAGAGGAGGGTGGGATTAAGATAACTAATTGCAGTTTCCACTCCCATGACTTTCCACTCAAATATTGATGGTAGGACAAGTCTATTGTTTGCAGTTTACTGACAGACTGAACTGTCTACGAGTAGGTGATGCTGTTAAAGACACAACGGTCTATTGACTGAGTACACGCAACACACAGCACACGCAGTATTGATTTTTGCTGAAGTCAGTGAGTGAGCCTGCCCAATACAGTGCTACAATTAAATTTAAATGACTAAAGGTATCTCAAGATTTTTAACAATTACTTCATTATCTATATACAGCTTTGAAATGGAAAACTCAAAAGTTAGCCTTGTGCCCATACAGATCTAGCACAGAGTTTTAAGTTGATGAATGGTGTCTCTATCACTTCAGTGTTGTGCTTCCTTCCATACAGAGGTCATGCCCACCAGTTGGTGACAGCTTCAATAACCCCACCAATCGGTTGTTCTGGGAGCCTCTGAAGATCACAGACATCAAGTGGAACTTTGAGAAGTTTCTGGTTGGGGCGAATGGGAAGCCTTTGATGAGATGGCACCCCAGTGTCAGTGTTTCTGCTGTCCGAGCAGATATTCAGAAATATGTCCACTAACCATCACTCAGTTAAAATTAGATTCCTATAAGGTACAAAATATAATGATATAGGTATGTAGATCTTAGAATTCAAGTGAGATTTAGTATTGTAGCACTGTCGTGTGACAGGTTTTGATATATGGAGATGGCATGTTGAATGAAGGGGAGGCTTGAAAACAGTACCTCTGTGGTGCCTCTTCTGAGTCTGGGGTTCAGGTCAGTTCTTCAGTGCATTCAGGCTGCTCTGGATTCTCACAGCATCATGCAATCTCCTGGAAACAGGACCTGTTAGACACTCCTAATATTGTGTTAAGCAGTTTCAATAAATCACGGAGAACACATCATCCTTCAACCTCTTCCTTTGGCAGAAATGGTGAATCACACTGAGGGTGTTATACCACAAGGGCGATGCATGTGATGTTGGAAATCACATTTGGAACTACCAATGAGGTGTGAAAAACAAGTGGGAGATGATAACAGACATTTAGAATAGATTTATTAAGCCAGTCAAATACAAAAAGTCTCACATGTGCTTTTGCCTACAGCAAAAAAAGGGCTACAAACCAAGGAAACACAACTGCCAGTAATTACAGCGTACCTTTCAAAGTGCAATTCTGCAGTTTCATTTCAGCTCTTACCAATCATGATATTGTTCCCATTAATTTATTTATTCCAATGGAACCTCTTGTCAAATGTATCTGCACATTTGAAGCCCTTCATCTGTTTCCCTGAAATACGTTGCACTAAGATTAACTTAGCAGGTATTCAGTCAAACAGTGGCTTGATTTGAGATACACGTCAAATATTTTCTCAAGGGGTGGATCTCATGTCTCTTATCAGGGCTCATTGTGTTACAGCAGTTCACAGGTCAGTCGGCACGGCTTGGGTTGCTGGTTGAGTTGGATAAAAAGCAAAGCCAGACATCCTGGCCGAGGTTTTCTCTGAGGAGTGGCAGTACTGCTGCAACACTGGGACTAGGAAGGGATTGTTCCTGTTCTGATTACAACTTTTGGGGTATCTTTACAAGCAGTAACAGTAGTTCAACTGTTATCATTTAATTAACCGTTAGTAAAAGGTATTTAAGGATGAAGAAGAATGGTGCTGTCTTATAGCACTAATACGATTTCGTATGTTCGATTTAAACTGTGGGCAATTATTCTGGATTCCATAAGATGAGTGTGAATATTGTAATGAGTGGGAAAATCATCAAATCAATTGTGGTCAAGTAAAAAAGTGTTGTGTTTAATGAGATTAGGTCCATCATCATGGGAAAAAAAGGGTTGTGTTCATGTACTGTGCCTTGTGTATTGTGTCAGATACAAACATACAATGTCAATAGCTACAATAATATTGGGATTACACTAACAACATAGAAAGAACAGCATTACTAAAGACAATGATTTACACTTAGTCAATGCAACTATCAAAACAGCAGATTATAAATAAATAATCAATAATCACAATAATGTTTTAGGTATGATACCATCAAAATTAATTTCCCAAAATTTTAGTATTTCAACAACCACTTTTGAACAGTTACACATATGGGACAGGTCTATAACATCGATGGTACTAAAGAAATTAACATTCACGTTGTAATTTCTATGATTAAATGTACCTATAAAATCATTCACTTTTGGAATGAGCGTAATCTTGCTCATATTGGGGAATGGCTTCCTTTGAATCTACAAGTAACAAACTGTCACGTTGTTACCTGTTTGAGAGAGACACAATCACATAGGTATATTGACTGGAAAAAGAAGATGTTGATTATTCCAACCTATTTAACAAATGATTTCGGTTCCTGCATAGAATCATATGAAGCAGATTGAGTCTCAAAAATAATAGATAAAAAAAATTCTAACTTATATTTCATGTATATTTTCAGAATAGCGAAGTGTTTCACAAATAGGCTTATAAAACGTAAGTATAAACAACATTACAATTGGATATCTACAGTTCAGTAGGAAAATTATAGATCAAATCACACCTTGTCAACTCAAAAACAAACTGATTCATGCTACTACCCAAATTCCATTAGGAGGAAACGGTGATGCGTTTAGTGCTTTCCAGGGTCTATGTTCTGTCGCTCCCTCTTTCCAAAACCTGCTGCTGTGGACTGATCTACAGATACACAAAGGCACAGCCATGCATTATTTTAACAACCACAGGCCTTCCACAGTTTTAATTTCATATAAAAACAATGCTAGCAATAATTGCCAAATTCTAAAAATATACTAAATCATGGTTCACTTATGCTTTGTGGGGGGAAATGTATTGCAAAGATAAACTAATTGTGCAGATAAAATATTCTTGGTTGTAGTACCACACCTGCATTCTCTGGAGGTGGTCTTGAACTCTCCCCCACTGCTCTGGCCCCTCTAGGTTGTGGGAATGAAGACTGCCAAGGGAAACCCTAAGCACAGAGAGGGGGCTTTTTTAAAATCACAAAGCATCCTCATCACAGTCATCTGCCCTCAGTCCCAACAATTGATGCACAATGTAAAGGTCTTCAAACTGGTCAGTTAGGTAAGGCTAATTATGTTAAGTTCAAATAACATCTGTCCATTTCACCCATCAGATAGGGGGCGTAGAGGTATAAGAAAAAAAGAGCCTTTCAAGAGTCACTCCACAGACAGAGACAGAGGGGCCTTTAAGGACCCTTACCGGGGTAACAGGCTGGAAGTCTCGTACAGGGGGTGGTGCTGCTGCAGCTGCGGCGCCTGCTGCATTGGGCATCCGGGGAGGGAAGTGTATGGGCCAGCCCTCAAGGCCCTGCGGTCCCACCTGCACAAAGGGACCACAGTAGGGAGGGCTCAGCGTGCCGTTCACTGAGTCTGACGTGGGGTCTGAGGTACGTCTTTCCTGCTGCTGCCCCTACGAGGGATCACAAGTACACACGTGATCCCCAATCAGTGCACTGCTGCTACTCCCAGGGAAGGGCAGGACCCCTGTCACGGCATCAGCTACTTCTGAATTTCATCCCTACTGTCACCTCCCTCAAAGGAAAGAAAATGGTCCACCTGCTGATCCCAAAAGCACTGATAAACCTATCTGGAGTGAGGCTCTTTCCCTGAAGTACTGATTTGGCCAGTTTAAATGCTGTATATTGTGGTCAAAATGTATGTGACTGCTTTCTGTCACAAGGGGGAGCTGGTCTGCAGCATTTATAACTCATCTGTTGTGATGCATCAGAAATGCCTGAAAGCACAACTTTCAATGGGCCCTTTGGCTCTTAAATCTCATATTGACGGCATGGCCAGAATGAACAAACTCCAAGCCGACAAGAGTAAATTTACCATTCTTGGTTGCAATTCAATGGCATGTATTTGCATGCAGACACCAGGTTCAGCCCTGTACCAGCCTGTACCTGTTTATGATGCTGCATCTGTAGTCTTTCCAGCTTACATCTCTCTGTACGTTCTCGCTGACACTCGTTCTGTGCCTGATGAAGCTGAAATACACACAAAAATTACACTTTTTTTGTAGTGAATGTGTCTGTTAGCTTATTTTTCCATGCTCACGCTTATAATTTAAATGTTAAGGGCTGTGGCCCTAAAGTCTATACAAGGAAAAATTGATACAAATCATACCTGATTAGTTAAATTGGTAATCTGACCCTGCAGTCTCTCAACTTGCCGCCTCAAGTCCTCCTTTTCCTCATTCATTCGCTCCCTGTCGCTCCTCTCTTTTCTGAAGTCCTCTTCAAAGATTTTCACCTTAAACACAAAAACTGATTCAGAGTTGTTGAACAAATAAATGCATGACTGCAACATGTGTGCGTCTGCGAATCTGACCTGTTCTTTTAGTACTGCTATTTGAGTGAGCAGTTCCTGCTTCTTCAGATTGCTAGCTGCATCTCCATGTATACCCTGGCCAGGTGGTTGCTGAGAGGATGAAGGTGTGTGCAGGTTTAAGGCTTCCTCTAAAGCCTGGAGACAAGACAAAAGAAGCATTACATTCATTTCTTCCTCTCTATTATTTTCTGTTTGCCCTTCTCGCTCACGCACCCTGTTAAGACGTTGGATTTCCTTCTCCTGGTATTCTCTCTGTTTGCTAAGGGGAAGCAGCTGATCCTGCAGGTAGCGAATCTTCTGCTTCAGCTCTGTGGTCTCGGAGTTTAAACATTCCTTCTCTCCCTAAAGCATATATACCCCAAACATTAAAAATAAAAACTTTCCTGATGGATCCTTTATACTTTTTTATAAAAAAGGTCTTTGTTTGCACATCTACGATGCAAGTTATGTATTCTCACCTGCACATTTTCAATCTTTGACTTGGCCAGAAGTAGCTTCTTGTCATAGTCCCGCTGCCTTTGCTCTCTCTCAGCCTCCAACTCTAGCACAGTTTTCTGGGACTCTGCTAATCGTTGTCTGAGATCTGTGATCTGAAGAAAAACATCAACCAGCAAGTTGTTTGGTTGGTAAGCTTTTCCCAATCACAGTGCATGGATTGTGATTCAAGAGAGTTTGAAATTTATTATAAACTAAGGCACAGCATCATCTACAAGTACACATGGTTCTATGTTTGTGTAAAAAATGAAAATACCCAGTGACGCAAATGGTGTTCTGTGGCTTGAACCAAAGGCTGCATGGTGTCCCCATCTTAACTGAGCGTGAATCTGAATTTGTGCATGGTTGTGGTTTATCACATGTATCGGTGCAAGATTTACTGTGAGAGTGTGCGCTTATGTGTGTCTTTGTTGCCCTCTAACTGCACCACAACGGGAAATCAGCGGGCGCCAGAGAGGTGAGGGGAATTCTTACTGAAGTGTGACAGGCCTTGTGGTAAGCATGCTCAGATAGTGTGCTATTGCAAGATTGCACCTTTTCCACTGGACAGGCACACAGAAATAGCACTCAGCTGCTTCACTGCCAACTGACGCATATAAACAACAGACTGAGGCCTGTGTTATTAACAGATTTCCAATTTGCAAAGTCCTTGCCAGCTGTCACTTGACTTACTTCACTAACACTTCATCTAAAATTGAAGAAAAGAGACTGTGCAATTCCGGCAGTAATATATAAAATGTTTGCAGTGCCAGATTAAGCATTTTTCAATCTCCAAAAAATAAAAGAAAATCATAATTAAATTTAACATAAATAACTGCTAATAGAGAAACTAACCACTGTTAAACGTGGTCTAACAATAACAATAAAATCTTGATAAAGATTTGACGTTTAATAATTTCGGCCCGAAGAAGCAGATGCCACTGTTAAATTGAGGTATAACATAACAAATAGGAAATTTCTACATGCACTAAATACATCATTATGTACAGTTCATTGCAAGATATATCATTATTTCCATACTTATTTGCATATGTTAATGTTCACATGTAGGTGTATGCTCTGCGTGCTGAGCTGAACAGAACATGTAATAAATGTATTTTGAAATAAAAAGTAAAGAAAAAGAAAAATCTGTTCTAAAGGATTAAGTGATTAATCAGGCATTATTAATCTTTTCCTGACCCAATGCGAATAAATGACATGTCAATGGCAATGTCTTCTCACGCCACTCACAGCAACGATAGTCATTACTGTACCTTCTGTTCAAACTGTGACTTCATGGAGTTCCACTGAATGTCCCACTGCTTGTTCACCTCCAGTACCTGTGAGTGCAGCAGAAAGTGAAACAAATGACACTAAAAATACCAGAAAAAAATACGCAGACTTTCCCCTATGGCAAAAGAGGATAAGCAACATACGCAAAAAAAAAAAAAAAGACTCACATCCTTTCTCTGCTTCTCCAAAAGCTTGATTTTCTTTTCGTACACCTCAACATCACAAGGTTTTGTTGGGGTTTTCTCTGCACATTTTCCACTCTGAGGGTAGAAAACATTCCTAAATTCTCAAAACATGGCACAAATTTACTTGCTTTGTTGTGTATTTTAAAATAATATTTACAATGAAAAAGTTATTGCCATGTAAACTAAGGCACTACGTGTCAACTTTATGATTTCTTGAATACAATACACATCAAACAAGTTGTAACATTTAATTTAGACTACCTTCTGTGGTGTGGTTGCTTCCATTTTAGGTCTGACAGAGGCAGAGTCATCCTTTACGGGCTCCTCTTTGGCCTCTGGAGGTTCAGTATCTGATGGCACTGCCGATGTTGTCGTTGCTACTGTTGCTCCTCCCGTGACAAGCTCCTTTAGTTTCTGATTCTCCTGTCTAAATCAAGCAGAGAGTGAAAATGATAGTGTTGTCTCATCCCAGAGTTTGCTGAGGCCTTGCTAATACATTGTCAGGACATCCTTTGGGAAGACCCTGCAAAACCCAAAGGGTGCAGTGATGCCAACAGAGAGCGCTGCAAAAGTGAAAGTGTGGGAAACTGTCAACATCCTTGACAAATTATGAGGATGTTCATTATCAGATTATGGAAGACTATGATATTGTATCCTATTGAGACATTCACCTCCCATGCATGTACTGTGAATCAGCAGTTTAAATCATGTCAGTAATAATCCTGGACTTTCCCAATGACTGACTCAGGCTGGAGCTACCAGTATTGAGTCTTTTGGTGAGTCACCACATTAAGGATGCAGCGTGTTCCTAATATTGAGGAAATGACAGTCAAGAAAAAAGGCTCAATTTACCTCAAAGAAATTCCATCAAATAATGTATAGTACCAAGGACAAAGTAACATTTTTTCAGCACAAATCTAACCATTCCAAGTTTGAGTAAAATTGTCTTACAATTCAAAACCAAAAAAGACTGGACCAGTAAATCTGTTCGAAGCATTTCTTTTCATTGTGCACACATTTGTAGAGGAGTAATAGATCACTACTGGAGACGTGGCTTTTCTTCTTTGTGAGATCACTGACAATTATGTTCCATTCCAACAGAAGCAACACAAAGCCAATGTTACAGAGAAGAAAGACATTACCTCAGCTGTTCCAGGTCTCGATTCCTGATATGGTGATCCTCTTCCATTTTCTTACGAAGCTCATTGTTCTCCTGTCTGAGCTGCTCACAAAGAGTCTATAAAGACACATTATCACAAACAATCATTCTGGTACAATAAAATAATAACCTATGCCCTAAGTTGTTATTAATTGTTATAAAAGTATAGTGTAGTGTTGTTGGCTGAATTAGTTTTATTTCCAAAGAAATGTGTTTTCACTTGACAGTGAGTGATTGAATAATTTAATGGTGAAAAATGATGGGACATATTCATGTGCAATGATGATAATAATAATAATAATAATAATACAAAATAAAAATAGAGTTAATACATTTCACTGGGACTAGAATTAGCGTTTAAGTTTGACTCATATTCTTTAAAAAACATCCATTGTAAAACAAAGCAGCAATCAAATTTTTTATGTCCCAGCTGACGTTAAAGAAATTGAAAGATTTCCCTCTTCAGTTGTCCAAAAAAAATTACCATCTTCAACGGGAACTGTGTAATCTCCAGTTCTGATCTGAACAAATGGTCACTGTAGCAGCTATCTTTATAGCTCTGTAGGGGAATTAGCTAAAATAGAGTAAGTGTGGGCTGAAGGGAGAATGATGACAAAATGTTTCAGTTTTGCACTAAAGACACTTCTTTCTTTGTTTTCTTTGAGGAATGAGGATATCACATGCCTGTAGGAGGGAAGTCCTTTGTTCATTCTTTTGGACCTTGGAGGAAAGATGGTGAAACTCCACAGCCATGCGACCCAGGTGAGCCAACAGCTGGTTTGGGTTGGACTCCTCAGCAAAGATGCTGAAGGAGCTTTCCAATCTTTTCAGCTGGCTCGCGAGCTCTGTGTTCTCCTGGGGCATGGGGGGGATTACTCCCGCTACTGAAGCTGCCTGGAGGTGCAGACACATGCAAAGTCAGTCAGTCAGTCTGTCCTCCCTCTCCAGCTGCCTCAACCAGGTGAGCAGTTCATCAAAAATTTAACCCAGTATATGAATGACAAATATATATGCAAGGACTGATTACATTCATTCTATACACTGCTGCAGGTAATTTGACTTTATGGTAAAACCAGTTATTCCTGTTGGATTAAAATCTAGTTAATTCAGACTGCACCATGACAAAATGTCAACCTTCAAAAGTGAGTTTAACACTGACCTGCATGACATACTCGGATACTTTGAAACACTATGACACCTACACAACCATAGAACAGATTCTACATTTATGCCTTGTATACTTGGTCATTGTATCCTATTGAGACATTCACTTCCCATGCATGTACTGTGAATCAGCAGTTTAAATCATGTCAGTTATAATCCTGGACTTTCCCAATGACTGCCTCAGGCTGGAGCTACCAGTATTGAGTCTATTGGTGAGTCACCACATTAAGGATGCAGCGTGTTCCTAATATTGAGGAAATGACAGTCAAGAAAAAAGGCTCAATTTACCTCAAAGAAATTCCATCAAATAATGTATAGTACCAAGGACAAAGTAACATTTCGAGTGTGTTAAATGGTTCATTATAATAATAAGCGTTTTTGGAACCACAATAAATTGTGAGTCTCATGAAGTTTGACTCCACTAAATACTAAAGTCTCTCACTTACCGTGTGTCCATCTGAAGTCTTCTCCTCCATATTTACCACCTCAAACTCTGATAAGGCCTCCTGTAAATGATAAAATATTTAACAGCAAGTGCATGCGACCCTTAAGAAATAAAAGTGAGTCCCTCCATTGACAATGACAGAATTTCATGATTTTCAAGAAATTATGTTGAACTAGGTAACAGACATAGATTTTTTCTAAATTGTAGCATTCTCGGAATATTCAACAGCACACAGTAGGAAGTTCAACTTCAATCTTAAGTCTTATGGATTCCCAAATAGAACTGTTTTATGATTATCATATTCCCAATCCTTGCAATGTATCTCGCATCTATGGAAAACCTAACATTGGTTTAAATATACGGGCCAACAAATGTATTTCTAGTTCAGTCAAAAGTTGCCGGCCAGCTTCACACTGTCCATCAACTGAATACACAGTACAAATGACTTACACTAGCCTTCTCAGGCTGTAACGTCTTCGCTGAGCAGCTTGGATCCTCCTCCTTCTGCTCTGCACTGGGATGGACACAGGGCTTGCCTTGACCTAAAATATACAATGATAAATGTCATGGTTAAGGCCAGCCTCAATCCAGAAGGAGAGGATGTCATGTTGTTACAATGACATACACATGTAATCTATAAATATGAAACAGCCAAGTTAAACTCATTGGTATTAAGCCTGTGAGACACACACCTTGTGCCTCAGTTTGAATAGGCCCTCCCAGACAAAGACTGGCAGCAAAGCTGGAGGACTTGAGGGCCTCGTTGTCTCTCACCAGTTCCTCCACTCTCTGACGAAGTCTTGATGCCTCTGACTGAGACTCCTCAAGCAGATCACCTGTGAGATACACAGAGCTCTTATCGCAGTACTTCACTTACATTTCTGTTGCTATAACTGCAAATTTCCAAGAAATACTGATTAGATTAGATTAGTTTAGATTAAGACCAGCATGTAACTGGCATGCAAACTATCAGTGGATGTTATCAACTTTGTATGAGGTGAGGACTGTGATTAGACTACACATCTGACCTGGAAGATGTGCATCATGGATATGTTAAGAAAAAAAACAATTAAATTACTGTGGCCACAAAGTACAAGATAATCAGTTATGTGTACTCTGTATTCACAAAGGATTACACTAAAGAATGGATGGGCCTCAGCAATAAGGCAAATGTGTTGTCTTCAGAAACCTACCCAAACTCTTTAGTCCCTTCATTCTCTCCCTCAGCATACTGTTCTCCTCCAGTAGCTGTCGATAGCTGCTTCCCCCTGCAGCCTCCTCCCTGGCCTTGACCTCACTCCCGCCTGGGTCATAGATGCGGTATGGGCCTTTCCCTTCCATCACCGCTGCTCAAGTCCTAAACATGATCCTTTGAACTTCAGGGAAGAAGACAAACAGGTTTATTGGATCTATTAGAAGAACTGCAAAGTGTAAAATATAGGGAAAGTGGTAGGCGTCTCTCAAAAGGAAAATACAGCTTGGGCTGGATTAAGTACTGATAAAGTGTGACCACTGTTGAAGCTGGTCTAAAACCTGGTTTACCTCTATGACAACCTCTGTGTCAAATAACACGTGCTCCTCCCGTTAGTTCAAATTTTCATAAAGCACTTAGAATTACCTCCGAATATGACGTGCGCACTTCTCCAGCCTTCGATGGCTGGAAAAACAAATTTCACAAACGAGTCCTATGATGTAACGCTGAATGCTGAAATAGGCCTTTCTCCTTCTCGTCGTTCATAATTTATGACCAGACGCGTGTCAAGTATCGGTGAATTCCATTAGGAAGAATAAAGAGGCTGTCAGTTTAGATACAAGAGCAGCAACAGCATCCCGTTCATAATCAGTTTCGCAACATCTGGTGAAATGTGCTAATGTCTGTTGGCTATCTTCATATCCAAGGAACAATGGGATAAAAGCAGAATGAACATGACAAAAAATGACTTTAAAGCTACCAACAAAGCGCTGGACGAACAAACCAGTCAGATACAGTTCAAACTAGCAAATGATAGCTATGTTCATTGGCTGCGGAAAGCTAATATTAGTTTTCGCTGTTGTCATGCAAATTGCTAGCAACAACATCTTTAGCTGGAGGCTAGCTAACATTAGCTGACAGTGAGATACGCGGAGCCACTGTATACACCACAAACGCGGTTTCTTCGACGCGGTAAAGCATCCAAAAAGCGGAGTTAAATGAGAGAACGCAAGAAACAAAGATGAGTCTCATAGCTGGCTACCTTTCAGCTCACAGTGGCCTCTCGTCTCTCCCCAAACATCTATTGCGGAAGTGGTCGGCTGCTCTGTGTTGTAACCTGGGAAATTCCACCTCGCTAAAGACGTTTCACGTCAACAGCAACGACTGACAGCTGCCAAGGCCAATCAGAGAAGAGCATTCAACCACAGTCCACCCACCGCAGGTACTGGCCGTAATGTAAACATGGAGCGTGATGTTTGACATATTCGCAGCTAGTGACTTTTAACCCTCTGCAGCCAAAAGGCGCGCTTACTGTTTTGATTTTTTTTGTACAAATGATCATTCATAGACAAGACGAATGTTTCTCCATTTCCACGCAGACCTTAAACAATATTTCTTCTTTTTTTGGTCATTGAACCCCTATCTTTTCACAAAAGTTAAAAACAGAATACATACAGGGATAAATAACTTTTGATTTAGAAAATCTTAAAATAAAAAACAATTTAAAATTGGAATTCTAGAACGTTACTGCTCAAATATGAAAAACACTTTAGAACAATAGTGACATCTTGTGGGAATAAAGAAAGAGGTAATCCCTATTTTGTTTTGTCCCTCAAAGACGAGGGCTTAAGCATCGGAGGTGTGTTAGCCCTCTAAACACTACCACAGTAACAAATAATTGATTAGTCTTTCGGACAAACTGTTTTAAGAACTTTGGATAAATTTAATGGGTCTATTCATACTTGTAACCGTCAACTAATTTGAGTGTACTGCGTAGAAAAGCACTAAAATATATAACAATTCCTAGAGAAGTTCTGATTTAAAAAAAAATATTAAAAAGTCCTAAAGTCATTACAGTAACCCTCAATTTTCTAAGTTTTGGCACTTCAATTTCCTGTACAATTCTCTTTATTCTGGACATGATGGGTATCATTTCTATTAAGATTTCCGCATAAAGCATCCTGATATATTGAGAACACTGTCAATTTTACTATAATTTAAAATAATACTTCCATAACAACACTTGTAATATTTTAGATATGGGTTTCAACGTTGTACATGTTTGTTTCATAGATTTAGTCATGCTGTGGTAAGTCCGAACATCATACTGCTGAGTGAAACAGATGAGTGGATGAGTGTGAGAAAGCAGGAGAGAGAGTGAGTAAGTGAGTGAATGCGGGATACTGTGTAATGTATGTAACTATATACTTCATTACAAAGTATTTTGTATACATACATGACATTTCGCTCACAGCACGAGTATGCTGAATCCACAGTATTTACTTGTAAATAAAGAAAATCACAACTTTTCATCAGAATTTCTCTTTAGTTATTCTCCGCATTTCAATCAGAATGATCAAATGGCATGTAACATTTATATCTGTTCTGATGTGGCATGCAGCGGTAATAATCAGGTTATGAAACCTGTCTATGGTCACCGTAAATGTCAACCATCATTTTGGGCTGCTCTTTAATGCATTGTTGTGTACTATGTCATCTCTCTCACCTCCCCCATGGTTTTTCAGATTATTTTGAGATATTTTTCAAGCACTCTTAACTACAAGGGCAGGCGAACGAACTGATGTCCGGTGAGGGAATCATCAGACCGAAGGCCAGAGTATTACAAGCGCTTCAGCCTGCTGGGGGACAGAGACAGTCCAATCTGCTATCTCCTAGCAGCACAAACAAGCAGCTGATAGTCATTAACTCAGAACTTAATACAGAGAGTTCCATTGTTACTGGTGGACTCCTGTTGTCCTCTCATGGCCTTAAATCCGAGTTACTCTTCCTGCCAAGTTTCCATAACAGCACCATACCAAATATGATGTATTTTTTTACTTGTGTAATTTTTACTGTAAATTAAAAGAGACATACAAAATACTGAAGTACATTTCTCTTCAAATTTGTAATTCTCTCTTAGTGGTAATATTTTGAATCTTTTTGATCTCCTACTTTGCCTTTAAAAACTTTAACTTAACAACTTAACTTTAACAACTATTCCACCCTAAAACAGAAAATAAAAACTTTATAAATGAACAACTCCTACACAATACTTAGCAGAACTGAAAAATAAATATTATGTTCATCCACAATAGATATATTTTACATTAGATCAGAATTAGATCTTCCATTCATATTAGACAGGAAGTTGAGGTGATAGCATTTACTTTAAATAAATAAAAAACAGTAAGCCAAGCTTCTTGCCCAAATGAAATATATAATGAATAAAAATTTTTGACAGTAACATTTGCCCTCAAAATCTTTTTCACAATCCAAAACACTAATTTCAGGGAAAAACATTAAAATCGAAAAAGCGTCATGGAAAAGATACCATGTGACATGATAACGAATGTAAAACCTTCTGTTCTAACAACTCAAATGCTAAAACAAATAAACAACAACTCACCCACACATTCTGCTTGTATCGGAGAGACACTTTTTAAGGAAACTGGTGAATAGGGGGGAAGCAATTTCACTGTGAGACTTGGGGAATTCCCATAACCCAGTAAAATGGCATGATGCTGTATGCTCAGCCTGAACAGAACCTGGTGTGTGTCCAACTGTGTGGCCTGCCTTCACTGACAACCAAGAAAAAGTGCATTTGGTGCATTTAATTGATATTATGCACTAGGCAATGCATATTAATGCATCTCAACAATCAAATGAACCACAATGACGCAACAGCACCAATGACGCCTTCTCTGTCCTTAATTATACATACAGTACTGTACAGTACAGAGTCATGGCTTGTTTACCCATGATCAGACCACACTAAACTAAGCCCCCATCATTTCTCTGAGGGTGTAACCATTTTGAAATATGTAAATTGTAATCTTTTTGCACATACTGTATGTGCCAGCACAGTCAAAACTTCCCCACCCATCAAAAGGGGAATTCAAACGACGCAGCACATTTTGAAGTTGCATTGTAGCAATGTGCAACTGAACCTGATCTCTTATAATAAAAAACACTGAATAGATTGTGTATACCATTAAAAGCAGAGTGTGAGTGCTGCAGACTGACTGCCTTGGATTTTGGCCTAGTGCAGGGGATTTCCTCGCCACGTCTTTTTTCTTCTTTCCTCTTTTAACTCATAAGTGGCTTGACAGCTGCGCTCACGCATATGCAGTGAACTGAAACAAGAGATAGAATATGAATGTGTCGCAGTTGACAGCTGTTGTGCTTCACTCGGCCTTAAAACGTATACGCGGCCATGATACGAGGAAGATGTGGGCACGTCCTCTTGCAGAATAAAAGCTCTCGACTCATCTGTGTGTCCTGTTCTATGTTCAGTCATGGTGGCTTGTCAAGTCATGCTGTCCTGCCATTATGTATCTGAATGGAAAGTTACTGTATGAATGGATGTTGATTCAGTTGAGCTCATGGTTGATAATAATGTTTTGTTTTTTGTTTTTAAGGATCTTGGCCATTCTTTCGAGATAGCACCTAAAATGTCCTCATGTGGCTTCCTGGTCAATAATATTTTTGGGATTTTTTTTCAATTTTATTCAGCAAAAGGCATTGAATTGGATTAGGGAGTTTCCTGGTGTTAAATCTTTTATTTCCCTTTCTGCTTTGCCTAGTTCTGTTGCCAGTATCAACAAAGTTATTCAGTGAACTGCACTGCCTGATAGAAGCCAGCACACCCCAACCACAACACATACTGTATGGAAAGTTACAGCATGACAATAATGGTGATACACTTTAACCTCTTACATGCTGAGGTAACCACCTGTGGCTCTATCATCATGGGGTTTTACATTTTTCCGTAGATACGAAATATATCCCGATGCATTATGGGAGAATCTGTATAAAGTGATACACAACATATCTACGATAAAGGTAATTTTAATGGAAGTTAAAATGTCACAGTTTAAAAAAATATTGTTTGCTGCAAGGGGTTTTAGTATTTTTGATGAGAGGTTCTTATAAGAAATTATTAAATATTAAATAAATATCTTTTTTGTGCGGTGTACTGATTATCACTGCTTACCAAGGCCCATTAAAATGACCCAAAGTCCTTTAAATAACCCTGAATCATTTACCTTACAGTATACTCAATTATCAATTAATTTACCAGCCTTTAGGGGTTAAACACAAACTTATTTACACTAAAAGAAAATAGGACACCAAAATACTTACATTTTTCGTGTTTAATTCAGGTATAAGCAATAGCTTAATATCACAGTAATCATCAGTGGACTGCCTATAATGTGAAGGCACTCTTCAAACAGGAACAAGTTTTTAATGTGTTAGACATGAAGTCAGGCACCTTTTTGAACTAATGTGAACATCTCCATGATACATGACTGTAAAAAAAAAAAGAGAAAGAAAGGAAGTCGGACAAAGTCCTGAAGATGCAGACGTGACAGCAGAATGCTTGGAAGGCTAGGAAGTCACAGGTCACTTGCTTTGGCAAAAGGGTGGCAGCATTAAGGTTGCTGACAATAGACACGCTAACCAACACAGTTTCGTTCTGTGGGCACTAATGAACTTTTGTCTTGTGGTTTGTCACTGAAGTGTGTGAAGCTGCAGAGCTGATATGCTTAATCTTCTCCTCCACAGAGCAGCAACAGGGTTTTACGATAGTCTCCTGAAGTATCGCCCTGAGGAATGACACACAACACAGGCAGATGATGTGCAAGTCATGGAAAATTTTGCTGTGATCGTTCGATAGTCTGCTGACGTTTGACCTCAGCGTTTTTGAAACCAAAAAACGAGATTTGCTCATTTTGGATTTCTTAGTCAAACATCAAAATTGACAATTAGGCAAATACAGTTTTCAAAATTGACACTGTCACGGCATAAATTTGATGTGGTCAAATCACAAGAAATTAACTTTAATCTACTAGATGGTCAAGATTGAATTAACCCTTCAAATGGCTCAAGGCAGACAGATACACAAAGGTCTGACAAGGGAAACTCCAACAATTTTACATTTTTATTGGTCATGTTGAGCACTATTCAATATGCAGTGTGACTTCCAAAAGTTACTTCCTGTTGGTGCTGTAGAAAACACATTGATGTCAGTGTGAAGAGTTTGAAAAGTTGAGTCTCTGCGACTTTGAGTGAATTCAACACACCAAACCTCAATGAAGAAGTGGCTTTAATTTGCAAACCTATTGTCTAGAACACCAAAAGGAAGTAGGCCTATGATGTCGTACAGATCAGTTTCCCTGATTTTGCATGGTGCCCCTTGCAGCTACAGGAGCCTTCTTTTTTGCTGAATAGTACTCCCCATGAACAATACAATGATTGTGATGTGTAGAATTGTTGGAGCCCTAAATTTACCATTATGATCGAAACATTCACAGAACACACATCTGATGTCAGTGGGGGAACAGTAACATGCTGTGTCTAATGTATGAAAATGTGTTGGTGGTGGTTACAACTGACATTCTAAAATGATGATATCAAAAGTCCGTTATTGGCAAATCAACCTTGATAAATACGATACACTAACGTTAGTCTTCACAACAAGCATGCATTGCAGAAAACATAACAGTTCTTGCGCTTGCACAATGTATGTGTTCATATTTCTCTCACACCCAATCCAGAGCACCTACTTGCTTGTTTGTATTGGTGTCAGGGTGACTTCATCTGTAAGTTATTATAACAGCTTCTGGGTACATCCTGTCTCTAGTGCTGTTAGCCAATCACATAGAGAGGAAGTTAAACGTACGAGGGGAATTCCTTGTACAAAAACAGCTGTGCAGTATCCGCAGACCCAAGGTCCGGCACAGGAAGCAACAGATCACCGTGACCCAACACAACACCACATCACCAAAAAAACGGATGTGCAACACACACAAAGGGAAAAGGCCATAAGACGTGACACACAGGGTGAACACATCAACTCATCCAGGAGTGTTAGTGGACCAAAGTGTAACTTACGAGCATGGTTTCTACCTGGATGAATTCATGTAGGGAGACGTCGTGCGTGTCCTTAAATTCTTTGCGAATGTTGAAAAGGTCCACCTCGCTGCGGGACACCATGATGCGGATCAGAGCTCTGTCATCTGTACCAAGGCCCTACAGAGGAGATCAATATGTAGAGTGGCAGCTTCTAAGAGCACTCAATTATGTAACACGGTACAAGAAGATACCACAGACAATGAACCAAATGACCACAGGCCTTGATGATCTGCAGCAGGCCAACAGTTCAGTTCACACAATGGGCTACATTAATAGAAGCACAGACTAGTACCTTCATGGCTTTATACAAGCGGTCGGCAAAATAAGAAGGCTGGTTCTTGACACTGCAAACTGCAAAGCAAAAATGGCGACAGACCATCGATTAGTTGATGTCAATTATATGAAACGTAAAAGTCACAAGTAAATTATTACCATGAAGCCAAAGTCATCCTGTCAGTCTTTACCTATTGCGTAAAAGGCATTTCTCACATCTCCCGACATCTCCTTCTTGATAATCTGTTCAATGTCCTTATTGGTGTATCGGACAAATTCTTGGAATACTGTGAACGGTAACAAGTATCATCATTGTTATCATATTCATGTCACTTGCTTTCACGTCAATTCACACACAGACATACACGCAAACACAGACACACAATTGAGATCTGTACTTCACCAATCATTATGCTTTATCTGACTTGACCTTTACCTTTCCTGAGATGAGGGAAGCTCCTGGTGCACAAAATACTCATGAACTTCATCTCCATGTCATCAGACTCTGCATTGCACGCATTGGCAAGTTCCTGTGAGGTCCGGGAAGAGCAACAGGTACATGCATTTCTCCATTTCAACACCATATCCAATGTTACGGTAATATACGTGAATTATATGTTTTTTGTGATTAAATCACCTGAGCATCTGCATCAGCTCTTTCATTGTCTGCAGGCCCCTCCTCTCTGGCACCCTGAACACAGCAAACATGAACTGCATTGTATTGCATTGCATCTCTAAATCAAGGTTCTCATCATGAGTTCACTTAGATATATGGCTATAGTCATGCACTATGCAACAAAACTGTGTGTGAGTGAGTGGGTGTGGAAATGAAACACAGTGTAAGTTCTCATAATGATGAACCCTACCTGCACCAAAGAGACAAGGATGCGGCAAAAGTGGCCTGAGGCGTCTGAGTGAATGGCTTCCTCTAGAGACTTCTTATAGGCTGTAGGTCATGAGGTAAGATAAAGTTTTAAATATACACAAAAAGGAACTATATGGCAATTTCAAGTGTTTTAGTGGTATGTTCCCAAATCAAACTTGCCTTGCTTATATGCATCATTCATGGCATGTATCTGCTCATTGCTCCTGGTGACCAGGATCTCAATCAGAGCATGTTCATCTGTCCCTGCACCCTGTGGAAACAAAGGGCAAAAAGACAGTGGAACGTTGGGACACGGCACCTCAACGGTGAGTCACAGAGCTAATATCTTTGGAAAAGTTTTTAAAACAGCAAACACATGTGTGCACGTGTATGCAGAGAATCATACTTGTATTCTGCATGTAAGTCACATAATTCATTCACATTTATTTTTTTAACCCAACATCAATTTGATTGATCATCAATCAATCAAGATTTTTACTAGTTTATAACTTTGAGTTACCTGTTTTGCATATTTTTAATATGACATAAACAGTGGGAAGTTAAAGTCTCTCCAGTTCCAAATACTTTCTGTCTAATTACCGTCACAGCCTAGTTCTAACTATACGCCATTTCTTTGTCCCGAGAGGTATAGTTTGTGCTACATGTTCTCTGTTGGCATATACTTTTTCTGTATCTACTCTATCACACATGTATTAATCAAACAACCGAAAGATTGAAGCTGTAGGCAGTTTGTTGTTAGGTGAGCCACGTGACAGTACCTCCATTGCCTTTCTCATCATTTTGGCGTCAAACTCAGATGGTGTCAACATGAGCCCAATGATCAGCCTCTCGAGATTCTTTGATAGCTCAGACTTCAAATCCTTCATCAGATCCTGAGAGTAGATTGAACATAGAGTTGTTTCATCCACTTATGTTTACATGTACATGTATGCACAGGGCTCCAGCGTGCAACCATTTAGGTACATTTTGCACCTATTTTTGAGACTGTGTGACCAGCCACTACTTTGCTTTTTGACTTCTTCTTTTAAAATAAAAACAGCAAATTTATATATGTAAATTGTCTTTTCATTACCAATGCATTTATCAGTAACACAATTATGGAAAAACATGAATGTGTTGCTTTGCATTTCGATATAAGTGGTGTGCTGAAATTTTGGGCTCGTGCTCGTAAAAGTACGAAACACCAGTACTCCTACTGAAAAAAAGCTAGTCTGGAGCCCTGATGCATAATAATTTTTCAAATTTAATATTTATGGCTTACCCTTCCCAGAAGAGATTTGAAGACCTGTCTGATCTCCTGTCTCTGAGCATTGCTTCTCTGTGCAACAATGTCGATGATTGCGTCTTCATCGGTTCCTAAAACAAAGAAAGGGATAATAATTGTGTAATTCGTGGTTGTCATGTGGATTTGTTTTACTATGTAGATTCTGCAGTGCAGTTGCATACCAAATCCCTTCATGGCTTTCCTCAGCGCTTGTGCATCAGTAGCAGGGTCAAAATTGGATGCAGGACGGACTGTTGGCTTAAACTGAGGGAACGCAATGACGGAATTAGACAGATGAGATTTCACTTGAATGAATCTGCTATCAAGCACATATATTTTAGTAATCAGTGGTGGTAAAGTGCAATTTACAAAGCACAGGCCATTATCCTGGAATTTAATATCCCAGCTTAGCAGTGTTAAAGCAATAAACATGCACAGGTCTACAAAGACACAACACTTGAGAGAAAATATCACGTACATTGCGTACAAAGTACAGGATGTACAAAGATTTCTTTCACTGATATCATTGCTCTTGATCTTCTTGTGATAAATTATGATAAAAATCTCTTCTCTAACCCACAGAGGGATCATGCCCTCTGTGGGTTAGAAGTCATGACACCACCAACAAGTGAAGCAGAATTACAGCAGAATTACATAATGTGTGAGTGAAATGGTTTTCTGAGGATCAAAATGTTGAGACATTTTTGACATTCACCGGCTTCTAGGTCAATATTTGGAAGGTGTGTTGTAACAAACACCGGTTGTACTACAGTAAACAGTATTCTGATGTGATCCAGAGAGAAACAAAGCCATCGCAGCATGAATGTTACACTGCAGGAAACACGACAAGCAGATAATTAAAATGCTTTCATCTTGCCAAGTCAAACATGCAATGACACATCTAAAGTGGTTGCAACCGGGGCCAAACCTGGACTTTGGTCATGGCACTTGTTTCCCACATCTTGTAGGCTATCTGTGCGGCTTCGGGGAAGAACTCGCCCGCTAAACTAAAGTGTGACACAAAACAACACACTCATCAACGGCCAAATGCCTAAAGGAGGGATCTGTCATGAAAGAAATGTAACTGTACACCTCTTATCTCTGCATTGCTCTTCTTTAAAACATGTTCCTTAACACCTGTGCTCTAGCACCACCATGTAGCTACATACAGACATAACTTACTCATCGTCTCCTCCACACAGGTTAAGCAGCGTCCTCTTGTAATCCCCTGACGTGTCATCCTGACCAGTTTAAACACACACATAATTCAGTTATAGTTGTACTCCTTATGTCAATTAATTGTAAAGGAACACTTCATTTATTTTTCCACACCTTAATCATGTTATAAAGAGACTTCTCGTATTTGAGACGGAAACACTCCCGGATGTCCAGCATGTCGATTTCAGAGCGAGAAATCATGATCCTGATCAGGGTGTTGTCAGCTGTACCAAGACCCTGGGAACAGAGCATGGAGAAAATGGGGGCTGTGACATAAGGACTGTTGCTAAGGTGTATAGATTTATTAATAGATGCAGACTGGACTGAGGAGCTATTTTCATAATTACCTTCATGGACTTGTAAAGTCGTCTGGCAAAGAACATGGGAACACTTCTTATGACCTGGACTGTGAGGAAGACCAGCCAGAGAAATATGTGTTAAATGGGAAAGCGACGTTCCCGATGACCTCAAAAACTGGTACACAACACCCAAAATTAATTGCAACAAAGGTTTTTAAGGTTTGTGTTATTACCAACAGCCAGCATCAGTCGCTCAAAGTCGCCTGACAGTTCGTTCTTTATGCTTTGCTCAATGGAAACTTCTGCAATCTTCTCATAAGCATCAAAAACTAAACAAAAGAGACATTGTTAGCTGATGTTTGTAGAGAAATTTACATCATTATGTCATGTTATGTCCTCTGGACCTAAATACTGCAATACTGTAACCTGTGCAATAACACAATCACTCATACTGCCACTCATAGTGCATTGTATCTAATTATAATCATTTACAGTTCTTAATTGCACATATTATCTGCACATATCTTACACATTTCTCACGCTATTCTATAGAGCTGCTATTTCTGATATTTATCGGCGGGTAATATAACTCACATAACTGACATATTATTTAAATATTTACTTTGTTTTCAGAGGGTTTGCACTCTAATCCACGTCATCTTGTTCAATTAAGGAATTTGCTTTTTCTATAATTCATTTTTGTGTCCACTTTCTGTGCAGCCATCCAGCGGTAGCAGTGCTGCAATGAGGAATTTGTGTACAAAATCTTGACAACTGGTAGATGACAAAGTAATGGTGGGACCTTTTGGATGCCACACTCTTGTGTTTATTTCCCAGAGAGCTGTGCTCACCCATGCGGAGGTGGGTCACACTGCGGTTTCCCAGGATCATGATGAATTTGGCCTCATCGGTCCCCCACATCTCTTCTCCCGCAGCAAAAAGGTCCTAAACAAGCACATGAGGAAAAAATACAGCTAACATTTCTGTGTTAACATGAAACGGCACACTATAAAGCTGTCATAAGTCCAGTATGTGTATATTTCTCATCATCTGACTCATGTGCATATTCTAAAAAGAAAACACAGATTGTTTGAAAGACGAGTTAAAGAAAGCATGCATGTCGAGATGGAAAAAACATCCCTGAACAGAGCCTCAAGGCAGAGAGCAGTGACCCCACTTATCACCTACATACAATGCCTTACAAACATCTCTCTTGGGTCTTCAATTACAGACCATTTTGCACCTTTGTTCATGTGACTTTAATGACTCACACATGAGTGCCATATGACCTGAGGAGTCACCTAGACCAAGGTGTGAATGACTTTCAGTTGATAAAAGTATCTTTATGTACACTTAAAAACTTCAATTATATTGCAATTAAGGCAACGAATCAGCTTCTTCAAATGTCATGCATAAACCTTAGAGGAAGTAGCCTTCTTCTCTGCATTTAACCCATTCTAACGATGAGATTAGTGATCGTTGACAGGGGTTATTAGCCTAACGCTAATATTTTTGTGGGTGGGGGGAAAACAGAGAGAATCTGGAAACTCAACACATGGGGGACCTGGGTTGGCAATGGATTCAAACCCAGGACCTTCTAATCAGTCTTCCACTGTAATGGGCACATGTATGTTTAAGATGTGCGTTTTCTCTGACCTCATACTGAGACTTCTTTTTATTCCATGCATGCCTAGGACTTCATCACATTCTTATCCATCACAAAGAACAAATGCACGTAAACGTTCAGAGTGACTCATAAATGAAGAGGCTGTCTCATGACTAAGACCGTCCAGAGAGTCTGAAACTAGTTCACTCCCACTATTACTTATTTTCAATCTGCATATTATTTGCACGACAAGCAAAAAAGCAGAATTGAAACTCTTTCGAATATAGACATTCAATTAATGTATGCTTTCATTTTGGCCATTACACATTTACACTTACTTGTGCATCCTGCTCCACCAGGTCTGCGTCCACCACTCCCGACTCATCTCTGGTCCCCTGTAACCGTGAAGCATCAAAAAAACAGACTCCTGATAAAACAGCTGCTAATGTAATGAATGCATGGTTGCCTGGCTACTTATCCTGAAATAACCACAAATGACTCCGTGAACTGACCTGGAGTAAAACAACCAGCATCTTCTTGAAGTGACCTGAAGTGTCCATAATCACATCCTCTTCCATGTCACTGCCGTATGCTGGAGACAGCCACAAATATCGATGTGAAATAATGAGAGACGCTACGCATATACAGTATAGAGCATGGACTTGATTAAAATGACATCTGGCAGATTTTGTATCATGTCATAAAAAGAGCACATCTCACCATCCCTGTATGCAGCGACCATATCTTTCATCTGTTTATTGTTTCTTGATGTCAGAATTTCAATCAGGCATCTCTCATTTGTTCCAGCTCCCTTGAAACCAAACATGAAAATGAAATATGAAGCAGCTCCCGATTATTTGCATGTAAATAAAGACGCAGTAATAAGTGGAATGTGACGTAAATATTCTACTTTGATTGCATCGTGGATTTCTTTGGCATCGTGGTAGTCTGGGGTTCTCATCAGACTGACAATCAGCCGCTCAAATTTCCCTGTCAGCTCATACTTGAGATCTTCAATCAGGTCCTGATGAAACAACAGTTTGAACAACGTGTGCAACAACCATCTAAAAGTGTTGTTTACAGCTATGGCTACGGTTATGTTTCAAATATTTGAAACATAACAATGAAATGAACAAATTATCCTACCTTTCCAAAGCTGCATTTATACGCTTCAATGATTGCTTGCCGCTGTGCATTGCTTCTGGAGGTCACGAGATCCAAGATGGCTTCTTTATCGCTACCTGTGGAACACAAAACAACATTTTCATCCGCTGGTGTCTGAGTCATACATCAGACACATCAATGACAGCACTACGATCATGACTGCTGGGTGAGATTCCTCATTGCGAAGGTGAGAGGATGAAACACAACCTTTGTGCCATCAAGAAATAACAGGCACAGTGAGTCACTCACCAAAGCCTTTCATAGCATTGTAGAGGCTCTCGGCATCAGCGGTGGGATCAAAGCCCGGGGCATCTGTTATCGTACCTCTGAATACCTGCACAAAGAAAAAAAAGGTCACACTGAACTTCTAAGGTAAACATGTAAATGTGGGAAAATCTGGTAATGTGGAATGTTCGAAATAAATAGAATAGATTGCTGGGTTCAAACAAACACCACTGCAGAGCTTTCTTCAGCAGTGTAAACCAAAGAATGAATAACTAACCAAAAAGTACTGCAAAAAAACAATAACATTATCTTGATGTGAGACATGTCTAAATACATATCTGCGTTCATGTTCATGTTCTTAAAGGGGCACTCCCTCCCTCCAATTTTACGAGTCAAATTAAGTTTATTGGTTATGGGAAACAATGTACAGCTATAAAAAAAACAAATGCACAGTTTACAGTTTTTAGACAGCAGGTGTCGCTGTGCAACTTCAGGAATCTCTTACAAGGCTTAGTTTCTGTTAGTGCAGAAAACAGAAAAGTACTAAAAAGCCACTAAAGTGTTCTGATTTACTCAGATGTGTGGAGTCCCATATAAAGACACAGCTTTTCCACGCAAAATAAGCGATAATAATAAAAAGCGAGATTGTAACACACAGTTTGATTCTGTCTGTAGAATATAACACACCATGTATTTGAACCAGGTTTTAGTGATGTTTAGTATGTTTTGGGTGCTGAGGGATATTTGTTGCAGATGTAATAGAGCTGGATTGTTAAAATTTGTTGTTATATAATGATATTATCTTCATCTTCCTGTTACAGAGTGGCTGTGTTCACTATTTGCTCCTGCAAAAACCACAAAGGAACTGCAGATGCTGCTTCCAAGACGAGTTGGACAAGAATTTTCCAAACTAAAGGTCAAGGGGGGGCAGCACTTTGCTTTGTTCCAGACCTGATTTGACCTTCAGTTCCTTGCAGGACTGAATAGCGAACTGTGCAAGGCTGCAGTAGAGCACATGAATGCAGGCAGAGAAGTCATTTTCAGCAGCTGACGACTTGCACCTGTCTACCCCAACATATGAGATCAAACATGCAGTGTGTGTCCATGTGTGTAGGGGTGGGACAGTGGGTGTGCATGAGCAGCACAGGTCAGGTTACACACCAGGCAGCAGGGGCAAACAAACACACAACAGTAAAGAAACGGAAAATGTCATGGTTGTCATTTAAAACAAGCACTTCCTAGGGATATTGCGTTAAAACTATAATTTACTGCTCATCCTTTTTGGAGTTGTCGTGTGAAGTTAGAAGATCCTGCACTGGAGGAAATAAGAAACCATGCAGCAGCAATCTCAACTGCACGGCTACATACAGGCACTCAGCCAAAAAGTACTCTGTTCCTCTCTCTCTCTCTCTCTCTCACTGCTAATGGGACAACTGCACACTCTGATCCTCTGCTTCAACATTACGACCATCACTCTTCACGACAGCTGCGGGGGTTTCGCCCACGTAGCAACTGAGTCAAAACACAGGCCCCTAGCAACAGGCTTTTCGAGAAACAAAACGTAAAGAAGACACTTCTATTTAATTGCATATCCAATGATGAGGCAACATCATAATGGGGAAGAGACATACTATGGATTGAATATTCTGAATGAAATTACAGCCGCTTGCCCCCCTCCCTTTGTGAGGAAGGTAACTTGACAAGTTATCTTCTTCACAAAGGCAAGGCCCAACAAAGTCCCCGAGTATAACCAAGAGAACGTGCGAGCTTGACCTCAGAGAAGACCAGACGAATAACTGGACAGTTAAATACACCTACAACAATAAAGCTGGATATCTGCCACAAGTATTGTCATTCTATAGTCATTCCCTCTAGATAGATGCTGTCTAGTGTATCTATTGTGTGTAGGGTCACCACAGGTAACATGGTCACCCAACACTATGGCTTTTATCTTAGAGAGGACTCACATGGTGGCAGGTTGGAGCAAATCAATGGTTCATTTTCAGATGACCTCCATTCTGTCACCAGTGATACACAAAACCATCAGTTTGATGGCTCCTCCATTAATCAAATATTCCAAACCATGTTTACGTGACGCAAGATGGAAGAAAGATGGTTTGGTCACTTACCATTTCCTTTATTTGGTCTTGTATGCCAATGCTGTGCAGGAATCGATAGTTCTGGGGCCTAAAGGGAGAGAAATGCTGAGGTAGGATTGGATAGGATTGCAAGACATCCCTGTCCTGTCCTTTCCTTGACAATAAACCCATTTGACCAAGCCACAATAAACATGACACTGTATTCTTCATTTCCCAAGTGACCTTAATGAGCAGGCCTGCTCAGTAAACTGCTGGTGGTATTATAATTGCACTCCACTGGTAGTTAACACTGGTAAATGAATTGGTAAACTTTCCGGGTTCAGGATTATTTAAAGGACTTTGAATACATTTTATGGACTTAAAATAATAATTTTTAACATTCCTTTCAATTTCTCATGTGTTTAAAGTTTTACCTTTAAAAAATCCATTAGAAGAACGTTTTCTTATTTCTAAGATAAAACTTTTCCCTTAACTATCTTATTATTGTACATGTGCTGGGTGTCATCTTGCAACAGATTTCTCCATAATGCATCCTGATATATTTGGTATCTTTGGAAACTGTGCTATTCACTACAATTTTAAATCAAACTTTCTGAGGCTAGACAAATTTAAGAGATTTAAGTGATCAAACACCATCATTCTGTACTAAAAAAGCTTCCCCTAAAATGAAATGTTGACAGGAGTGACAGTAGATGAAAATGTCCCTGAAAGGACAATCTGTCTGTTGGATTAATGTTTGACTTTGTACCAGTCAGGATGGGTCTTCAACGTGGTCCTGTTTGTTTAAGACAGAGGTAGGGCTGTTCAAAAATAGCATGCAGACTTTTTGCTTTAGATTCCAGGTCTGGGGGGGCAGTGAGCCTTCAGGGCCACACCCATATGTCTGTACCCCACAATGAACAAAGGCCTGACACTTACATTTATGTCAGACTGGAGCTTTTACTTTTGGACTTAAGTTATATATGAATGTACCATCTTGTAAAATATGTTCGTTTTTACTTATTTGATTACTTAAAATGCACATAGTAATGCTGCAGTTCACCGGCACACAGAATAATGACGCATCAGCAAACTTCTCCAGTGCGTTTCTAACGGTATATGGGTCTGAAGTCCCCTTTGGCCGGGTTAGAATAGATCCCCCACGCAAAGATCCGCTTACCTTTCCGTGCAGGCTGAGAACTGGCTTAAAGCTTTAACCGATCCTTGGTGAGACTGGTCCTGTCTTGCGGTGTCCCCGGTGCTTCTCTTCACGCCGTCCCGTTACTCCCGTTACGTGTCCTCCGCCGTGACGCAACCACTGCAGCGCAGCGCCTCCAACTACAGTGCTGGTGCGCCTGAGTCCAGCAGGGGAAGGTCCTTCCGGTAAACCTCAAGCTTGTCAATATGGAGAGCGTTTGGATCATTTATTCCATGTCCTTGATATCAGACGTGGGTTTTCCTCAAAAATTGTACCAATGAAAACCAAAATGCTTGCTAGTTACAAGTTGGAGTGTCTTTTGACTACACTGGTTAATAAGTGAGGTTACGTGATTTTACTAGCTGAGCTAATGAGAGCCAAAATACTCTAGTCACGCTAGTTGCACAAATTGCTAACGAGGAGGTGGGGATAAAGCTTCCTATTGGCTCTGCTGTTCAACATAAAAAATAACAACCAATCAGCAGTCAGTATTTTACCAGAGCCCGCCTGCTATATTTGCATGTTTCGGACCAGTCGTCGCGTTGGCCTGAGGAACGACACCCAGTCATCTAGCGGCTGGATTTTGCAGTCTATATATGAACTAATTAGAGCTAGAATGCGGTCTAGTTAAGTTAAGTATTAACCTGTATCTGAGGTCTATTTAAACTTTGCGAATTAACGATTAACTCTTTTTGGATCTCACAATCAGGTTACTTTTATAGTCTGATTACATTTGTAATCAAATTACTTTCAGATTACTGAGCTTTTTGTGGAACATCCAGGTCCTCATAAACATTTCTGTAATTTGTCACAGTGGGAGTTTTCTGGCAGCGGTGCCTGCTCTATATCTGTCCTGACAGACGTCCATTCCAGTAAAAGGGTCAGGAGGCCCAGCATAGCTCATGGGGGGAGTAGGTGGGTGTGTGTGTGTGTGAGTTGGGGTGTAAAAAGATAGTAAATTTTCCCATTCATCTAAACACATTGTGCTCTATTTAGTTTCTCAGGTGAATCAAGATTTGGCTACAAAGTGAGGGAGTTGCTGTTGGTTGCAGAGGATCATAATCATGTTACTTCTTATAAAAAGATGTAGATTTTATGGCTTCATTAAAGGTGAGGTGAGTAATGTTGGAGCAATCAGGGAGTAAGCATGGTTTTGAAAGTACACCACCCATAAAATCTGATCCCCTACCATCAGCCCCAAAACACACCAACACGCATGACCTGTACAGATGGAGGACGAGTCCAGAGAGTCATGGAGAGAGGGGTGCATCGCAACCATATCCAACAACAAATACTTCATGTCTGATTCATATGACAGACTATTAGGGAAGCTACACTTTCTTTCATCATGCACTCTATTTGATTGTTTAAATCCCTTTTTCTAAAAAATTGCCCATTAACAGATATCACTTTTATTTGAAACTGGAAGAGAGTCCTTTAAATACGAATAAATCATCCAGTAGTATTCTTGATACCCTGCAATGACTGTATTCTCTTTGCCTCCACCAGAGTTCAGAACACCAGGGGGCCAGCTGTAGACTCACAGTACTGACTTGTTTCATACTGATCCCTGCTGCTTGAAAAAGGCATTACAATTTAACCCTAAAATATACAACGCAGGTCTGCCTGAGTAATTCCTTACAAAATTTAATATTTTCGATATAATGTTTTTCTTGTGTGCTTATGTTGTGCCAGAGAAAATATGAGGGACACAGATTATTGCGGTTTTTGCAAGTACAAATTGTTACTCTCTTGTCTGAAGCTGTTCTAACAACACTCAGAATCTAGCCATGCAGTCACATGTGGCTGTGATGCTCAACAGGATGCAACACAGTAGAAGATACACATGTTGAATTGCTTTTTCCGCCTGTGTCTGATGTCTATGGAAACAGAGACGTGACATCCTCTCTTAAACCTTTCATAAGGAAGTAAGAAGGAATCCCTACAAGGTACAAGACGGCAGAATGCTGAGGTTTATCAGGGGGGTGAAGTTGTGAGAAGTGGTTAATATGGTGGGAAGAGGGGCTTACTAGGGTGGTACAATAATATTAGGTGACCATGATTGCGCCTGATCTTCCAAGCTGCCTCTTAGCTCCTATGGCTTAGCCAGTTTCACAGCAATCAATCTAAAATCTGTTTTATTTGTGCTGGATCGAGCAAATTAATGGCATTCTTGATTTTGCAAGCAAAACCTTCCCTTTCCCATCACTCCTCTGGACACCGGATAAAGTAAACCAAAACAAAACCAAATGAGTGACAAGCGAGCACAAAAGCATTTTTGTCATTCTGAGCGGGATTTGCTGTTCACAATTCTCACCCCGTGCCTCCATGCTATAAAGAGCACATTATGATCCAAACTGCTGGGGACTGAGAAAGGCTACTTTGTAATTCCACGAAGTGGGAGGGTCACACAGCCAAGTCTTGTATATATCACAGTAAAAATCATGAGTCCTTCATCGGAGTCAACTTGACGAATACGTTTGTGACGTGGTACTCTTCTGACAGCAGGGTGACGCCTCATGGGACTGAAAATAAGGTAAACAACTCCACAGCGTAACATTCCATTATCAATATCTTCAATATCTTTGACCTGAGCTTTAATTTGTTTGTGTGAAAATGAATGGAAGAGTAATGACAAACTACAGCATGTTTCTTAAAATACATAACAGAAATCCAAACGAATCATGTCAACATAAAGTGAGGATCTTATCTTATCTTACTGATGGTGAAGCTGCCCTTCACGTGGGGTTGTAGTTATCGTTTGGTTAAGAATTATCCCATGTGTTCCTTGGGTATCTGAGGAAGGGAGATGTGTAAGTATGTGTAGGCTGGGCTTTCACTTTTCTCAAAGGTAATGAGGGTCCACACAGGCTCCTACTTTCCTGCCTGCTGAAGGAGATGCCAGGAGGGATTAGGTGAACCGAAATCCCCTGATGGGAGATGAGAAGGTGAAAGCTACCTCTCAGAGAGTAAAGTGTGCGGCCTGCTGCGTGCAGAAACCATGAAAGCTGCTTTGTCCTCGCTTTCGTTCACTCACAGGGCCATTAGTCTGGCAGGCTCACACCTCTTGGTTCCAAACTGGACACAGCACCGATACTGCAAGCAGGTGTGCAAACTCCACCAAGGATAAGGTCATGGCCGCTTCAGCCTATAGTCACAGGCTGGTTTCTAAGCAACACATGTACGTAAACTTGGTCTCATAATTTATCTCTTTCAGGTGAAATTTATCCCTAACTATTGCAGACTTTCCTAAAAGTGATGATTAAATGTGTTTATTATTATTGTCGGCTTCCTGTATAAGTAGTAAAAATGATATACGTATATATATAATTTCACCAAGCCTGCTGGTTTCTAATTGTGAAGGTCGACTCCAAAGTCACAGACGAGCGTGCACCTCAACGTTTGCTTCTTGGTTTATCTTGAAAAGATTAGCCAAGCCACAGCTCTCACTCACAGTACACGTACGAAGTGTGTAATCCTAACAAGACGCAATGAATTTTACATATCTTTACACACGTGACAAAAAATGTATGAAATAAAACAAAAGATAAATGAAAATATGAACTCAAATATGCAAACCTGTCCTTGAGTGTGTTAGACACTATGAATGATATGATAACTGAGCATGTTCAGTTACTGCCAAAATAGCATTACATTGAATAACTATGTTGTAAATAGAAGGAAGTGATTGTGAAAGTAGGTGTAGGCTGAGTAAAGTACACGTCAAGAGCAAAGTGTTGTTGCTGAGATGTGGGCGACACAGGAAACCACCGGCATCAGCAGTATTGTATCAGCTTGGCGATAAAGAAGATAAAGACGGAGGCATATAAACGAATAATGTGATCTGACGAATTCTATTAAATGTTTCTTGCGAGGAATTCTCTGACGCAAGGAGTCACACCGAAAATGTGAGTGGATACTTGTTTCATTTGCACTCAGTGATACATTTGTTGTGTTTTGAAAGAAACGTCAAGGTTAAGCATGTCTCACAGAAAAGTTGTTAAAGTGGATTTTTCTAGCTTTTTGTTTACAGGTCTCATGTGTTAATGATATGATAATTTTCAGGCACAAAGGTGCTTTTGCATGTTGAATTTGGAAGATTGTTGGTTGTTATTATTGTTGGTTGACGATTATTGGTTATTGTAGATTAAAGGTAGATTTTGGTAATCATGTTTGATGAGGTTGAAAATGTTCTACTATGGGGATGGCCTGATAATTATACAGTAACATATTCACTGATCCGCCCCTCCTGCCCTCCCCTCTCCTCACACTCTCACTTCTTCTTTCTCTATCTTTCAAATACCACTACACTCCACCTGTCTCCTCCCTTTGATTCCCTCAACATTCAGTCCTGTACAAATCCAGGAATGTCGGGCAGTAGGGTAAAGTCGTTTTTGATTAGCCTGTCCCGGAGGAAACCCCTAGAACCAGAGGGAGAAGAGTCCACTTTTAAGCGATGCCTGACCACTCTGGATCTGGTGGCCCTGGGTGTGGGCAGCACCCTGGGGGCCGGGGTCTATGTGCTGTCTGGAGAGGTGGCTAGAGAGACTGCCGGGCCGAGCATCATCATCTCCTTCTTCATCGCAGCTTTGGCCTCCATATTCGCCGGGCTGTGCTATGCGGAGTTTGGGTCTCGGGTTCCCAAAACAGGCTCGGCATACCTTTACAGCTACGTGACAGTTGGAGAGCTGCTGGCCTTCATCACCGGCTGGAATCTGTTACTCTCCTACATCATAGGCAAGTAATCAAATGAACACTGATATAGACTTATACAAAAATTAATTATGGCAATTTTTAGCTGAGTCATTATATTATGTTGTTATGTTATGTTTTATTTTGTTCTATTCTATTCTATTCTATTATATGGCAATAACGGACAGAAATATAGTTTTTCTCCCACAATCTCTGTCACAATCCCTGTCTTATTCTTTAATCCACGGAAGAAGTGATAACTAACTTATGTAACATTTAACAGATGAAGATCACTGACACCCATAAATGATCAACCAACAAATTGAGACACTGAAGTATTTTCTGACCTTTCTCCAACTGTGCAAGGACATTTTTGATGAGTCTTTCAGCTATTTCTTAATGAAACGCATGCTAACTTTAAAAGTGCTCAGTCAGGTTAATAACACCATGGGTCAAGACAACAGGGGCTGTAAACTGAACAGAAATATGGCCATCGATATCTTTCTGTTTATGGCCGCTGCTAAATGTTCTGGCTGAGTGCTTTATTGCATCTTTTCTCATTTCCTTGTCAGGGACATCCAGTGTTGCCCTGGCATGGAGCGGGACCTTTGATGAACTCATTGGGGGTGTCATGTCTGAGTACTTTAAAAAACATGCCTTCATGAACCTTCCTGGCCTTGCAACTTACCCAGATGTCTTTGCTGCTGTTCTGATCTTGCTCCTCTCAGGTAAGTACCTTGAAGCTGTACTGGAGTAAAAGCAGAAATATCTCAAACAACAATGACTTTATTTGAAGTTAAAATTGATCCATTACAAACCATAGATGAGTAAAAATCATTTAGCTGCTGATGCTTATTAGAATTAAATATCAAAAGTAAGAATTCCTCTGACCTCACTGTAGCATTTATATCTTGTGATACAGTCCTCTGATGAACAAAATCTGTCTTCTCATCCAATATACCACATTGAATATCTTTATTAAAGCAAAATGTGGACCATGTCTAGATTGTCTGAACTGTTTTGTGAGGTTAAAAGGGTTAAAGAAAACTTTATGCTATTTTCCATCTAGGCCTGCTAGCATTTGGAGTGAAAGAGTCAACAACGATCAACAAGATCTTCACAGTGATCAATATCCTGGTGCTGCTGTTCGTGGCCATTTCAGGATTCATTAAAGGCGACATCACCAACTGGCAAATCAGTGAAGAGACTCTGCTAAACTTGACAGCAGAAGCCAAGTAAAGTCAAAGGACAATAGAATCATAGAATCATAGAATCATAGAATCATAGAATCTGTCTTTGGGTGCGTCCAGGATACAATTTGCTTACCTTTACATGACATGGTTATCTAAAATAACCACAAGATAATGCTCCCCCCTTCCCCCCCCCTGCAGGAACCTGACCAGTACAGCCAATCTTACAAGTATATATGGAGTGGGTGGATTTTTCCCTTATGGCATCAGTGGGACGGTGGCCGGAGCTGCGACATGTTTCTACGCTTTTGTTGGATTTGACTGCATTGCCACAACAGGTAGAGGACAAAACTTGTGTTCCAGCGGACGTGTGAGATTATTAAATCAGTTCGAACCTGTACATTATTCTGTAAATGTCACATATGTCTAGATCAGGGGTCTTCAGCCTGGTTCTTGGTATCCCAGTTTGCTCACAGTGATATTATACAAACAACCTAACTGGACAGAAAACCCTCAGGACTGGAGGATGCTTTTTACATGCAATGTTTACTGTGAAAATCCATTAATTATAAAACTTAATGCATAATGTATTATGTCATGTATCCAACCTGAAGGTGTATTCCTGTCGTGATCATCACTGACCTCTTTGTCATAGGTGAGGAGGTGAAGAACCCTCAAAAGTCTGTCCCTCTTGGCATCGTGGCCTCCCTGCTTATCTGTTTCGTGGCCTACTTTGCTGTGTCCGCCGCTCTCACCCTGATGATGCCGTATTACCTCCTCAGTGAAAAAAGCCCCCTGCCCGTGGCCTTCATGCACATAGGCTGGGCTCCTGCCAAATATGCAGTAGCTGTGGGATCACTTTGTGCCCTTTCAACCAGGTCAGAAACTTTTACAGAGCACATTTCTCAGCTAAAAATGACGAGGTTATGATCAACCATATTCACTATCCTGTAAATCAATTCATTGGATGATTGTTGTTGACAAGTATTTGTGTCTCCTTTCACAGTTTGCTGGGCTCCATGTTCCCGATGCCCCGTGTCCTGTTCGCTATGGCAAGAGATGGACTACTTTTCCACCCCCTGACCAAAGTCACAGCCAAGGGGAGTCCTGCCATCGCTACGATATCATCTGGAATAGTGGCAGGTAAAGCTGAGGGGGAGCTTTCTCAAAAGAAATCACATTTTCACCTCCAGTTATTCATCAAGTTGAGAAGACGTGGCGTTCATTGATGTTACTGTTCTCCCTGTTTCTCGTCTTTAGCCATTATGGCTTTGCTGTTTGATCTGTCAGCCTTGGTGGAGATGATGTCCATTGGAACTTTGTTCGCTTACACCCTTGTGGCCTTATGCATTCTAATACTCAGGTATGTGTATTTGTTTTACCCACACCGAGCAAGTGGCCCTGCGTGGTCCTTTACCCTGAACATCATGCACAGAATATCTTTTCTTTGGAATCAAGGTACCAAGAGGCTCCATCTGACACCGACCTGCGGATCAGAGAAGACACAAACACGATGTTTCGCTGTCTTAAGCCACCATCATCTCCCACTCCGACCACATCTAGAACAGTCACATTACTCACCGTGCTCAGTGGTAAGTAAAAACAGACATCTCAACCGCAACATTTCCACAAATTCACTTTCCTCACCCAGACTTTTCTGTCTCTCTGTCTCCAGTCATAGTCGTGGTTGCGCTGTGTGTCCTACTGACCCTGGCTTCAGACGCTGTGTCTCGCATGGAGGCGTGGAGTCTGGTATGTGTCATTATTTTAGCCTCCATCCTTGTGCTCAACATTTTCATCATCTGGAGGCACCCCCAGAATACCTCCAAGGCCTCTTTCATGGTGAGTGCATTCTAACCGCGCCTGTAAGAGCTCATGCCCAAATCTATCTCGTGAAGCCTTTCGTTCACCCATGTTCTCCACCCAAAGGTACCATTACTACCTGCACTGCCGTTAGTGAGTATGTTCATCAATATCTACCTGATGGTCCAGTTGGGAGGAGACACATGGATACGCTACGCTGTCTGGATGTTAGTGGGTAAGAACATCTTGGTGTCCTCCTATTTTCAAAGACATTTGGAAACATATTTGTGTGTGAAGGTTTTAAGGCATTTGATTGGTTGCCAACCGCCTCTCTTGTCTGTCCTGCAGGGTTACTCATCTATTTTGGCTATGGAGTTCGTAACAGCGTTCAGAAACAGCGTCTCCTGGCCAAAGAGACGCAGATTGAAACCATCAGTAGCAAAACAAACAACAACAACGTCATTAAAGAAGAAAAATTCTGAGCTTGGATGGAGAGAAGTAGATCAACGTGTTACAATCTGCCTTACCTGCCTTAAGTGCATTACTACTGTTCCACTTGGCCTCAATGCTGGTTTGTGTCAGGAGTCGTGTTTCCATTGCCAGTTTTGCGCAATCGCAAATTTGTGGAAAGTCGACAAAGCTCCAAAATTGTCAGTGACTCCATTAACTCAAGTCATGCAAAGTTTTCTTGTCTCATTTCACAATATTAAGGTTAGAACTAAACTAGGAGTGGGCTTTCCACAAGCTATAACTCTTGATTTATAAACCAAATGCTTGGGTAATGAGTGAAATGGTGATCAGTCAGGTTGATGGTGCTTTCATTCACTTGTGAGTGAATTAGTGAGTGCTTATGATTTCCATTTAGAATGCTAAATCCTGGATAATCCCAGTCTCCTCTTCTCTAAACATTCATCACACTCAACTGGGAAATACAACAATACACATCATATCCTGTGTAACCACTCAGTCTGTTTCCATTACAGATTATATCTTTATCAACTCACCACAAAATCCACCTTTAGGTAAATGTAAAGACTTTTCATGTTTGAGGATTTTTGCTAGTTTTTTGTTTTTTATACGCAACTTCAAATTGCACAAAGTGGACAAATCTGTCCACTATTAGACCAAATAGCACTTTCTTACATGTAGATGAAGTTTGTTATTTAATGAACCTTTCCTCTTCTCTATAGTGGTTAAATTTAGAAACTAAAGCACAATTTTACATTTCACTCAACATAATATAACATATAAAATAAAAAGGAACAGGGAACCAAAATGCTTCTTAAAGCCATCGATGGAGGGCACATTGTTAATCCTGCGCTGTTTTCTATTCTGGATTATTAGCCATTATATAAATCCTTTTATCCATGTCCTAGAGCCTCTAAATCCAACCAAATTTATGATCAACTGCAGTAAACACCAAGTATTTCTACCACTGTGCTTCGAAAAACATTTTTCTATAAATAATTACAATTTCACCATATTTAATAAGAGTTTACATTTTTCATCTGAAATATAAAATGTTGAAATCTAATTATATATGGTTCTAATTATAATGTCTGGTGAGTTTTTTTACATATCAAAATTAACCTGCAGACAAAAGATGTATAATATAGATGCAGAAAAAACCTGTATGATAAAACAACTGTTTGAAGATTGACTCAGTTCATTAATTATTGTTTCATAGTGTAAATAAGGAGAATGTACACGCTTGCAATTACTGTATATTGTAAATATTTTCCATAATTTAATAAAATCATGTGGATTACAAGATGGTTGTATTGTGCAGTACATTTTGATCTGAGTATCCTGATAAACAGGGCAAGGTTCCACTCAGTGCACTGTGATCACACAGAACAAAAGAACCTTTCATCCGAGCTTACCTGGGTCATGTTCAAAACCGTAGCTTAGCAAGTCACCTGACAGCTTTACAGGGTTCAGTGTTGATCGTTGTGGTTTTTGCTGATAAAGAATGATGAGCGATGTTATTTTACAAGAGATGAATTCCAGGTTGTGTTTTTACACAGGGCCCAACTCCTTGAAATCTTATTCATCTTTTTAAAAAGCACCAAGAAACTGTTTCATGGATTGAATAAAACATGGAAACAAAAATGAAATGCCTATAAGCACGATGAATTGTTTTACCTGTTGTTTGAACTTTGACGTAAAAGCAGGTCAACGGGTTTATGAGGCACCAAATGTTTTTCATAACCTTGCCACCGTACCCTTGTGGAGTGCGTGGTGGGCTCTGGAGCGCTCGACACATGCTGCTAACAGACTTCCAGTCCAGCAGCTAAGCAAACAGACTGTGCGATTCCACATGGAGGGGCCTCTGGAAGATGGCCCTCATTGGTCCGGACCAGCTTGAAAGGCTCCATTGAACCAGTCAGGAGGAATTTGGACTACCAATGCTGCGCTCAGGAGGAGGAATTTACGTGATTCTGGTAAACAGCTGACCGCTCAGTTGGAAACCTCTGGCCGCCTCCTCCTCTTCTGGCTCTCCTTTACTCCTCTCTCTCTCCTTCTCTCCATTTCGTTTCAGCAGTACACTCCGTGTTCAACGACAGGAACTGGTAACCCACCAGTCAGTCATGCCTGTGGGGAATTTGTTTGTGGCGAATGGACGTCTGGTCTTGATTGCTGTGCTTATTTGTGCTGTAATCCTCGAGTTAGGTAAGTGACTTCGTGACAATCGTTTCTGTGAGCACCAGGAGAGGGAAGGTTTCTCTCGGCCTAACATACGATACAGCAAAATCAATGAAACAATTCATCTCCATGATGATGATGGCTACTTTGTTTTGTTTTAACATGTTATCTGCACTCTCTGCAGCTTATTGTCAAAAAGATGCCCAAGTTCAAAGAACCACGCCAGGAAGGAAGTCCAAGACCAGCAAACCTAAAGCAGGGAGAGCCTCTAATAAAGGGCCCAGAGCTGTGACGTCTAAACCGAAGGTCAAAGCTACAGCCCCAGCCCAGCCACAGACCTTCCTCACACAGGTGCTGCATGTTTCACACACTATGAAATGTTACACCAAGTAAGGCACGACTGAAATGCACGTGTACACCTCTTACACGCATTGTTATTCAGTCAAATAATTATACGTTTGTAGGTAAATTTTCTATAATTATATGGTTCTCTATCTGCCCAATAAAGGTACTAAACAAAGGTAAGTTTAAGAAGGTGGGAGAGACTGTCAGCGTCCTGGCTGGAGACACTCTGGAGCTGAGGTGCAGGGGCAGACCTGTGCAGTGGGGTGTTCCACCCTACCTGGAGGAGGATGATGATGGGAGGCTTAGGTAAGGAACCATCATTCAGGTTATAGAGTGAAAAGTTTACTCAGTTTGAACAACCAGTACCTTTTCTGCCTCCTATTTTGCTTCACCAGCATCATCCAACACGAACGCTATGGATCTCTGACAATAGTCAACAGTACGGGTGCAGACACGGGGGAGTACACTTGTTACCCCATGTACTGTGAAGATACTGAGTGCAGGAAAGAGTATGACAAATCCGTGAAAGTCTTCGTCTTCTTTCCTGGTACCGTAAATACATTTTATCGCACCTCACATGTATGCTCAGGAGCTGGAAGTGTCATTTTTATTAACGTCTGTTCTCCCACGTTATCTTATCATCCTATCACGTGCTGCTTGTTCTCCCTGTACTCATCATTAGACCCACAGGAGCTGTTTGTGCCGTCATCTGATTACTATGAGGTGATTCAGATGCGGACCAACTGGCCCACGATCCTGCCCTGCCAGGTGACGTCACCTGAAGCCAAGGTAACGCTGCACCGTGAGTTCCCTCCCGTGGAGGTGAGGGTGGATGGCTCAGAGATCTCCTTTAATGTCAGGAAGGGCTTCACCATCCACCGGCCGAGGCCTCATCACGCCGGAGCCCTGTACTGTGTAGCGAGCCTGGGCAACCTGAGGCAGAGCTCCACCAAGTATATGCTCATCTATGTCAACTGTGAGTTGTTTTTATTCCTTTTGAAGGTCAAGCAAACGACAATTCTTGGTTGCAAATACTGTTCAACTAACCCTAACCTAGATATAACTGACAGAAATTGGGTTGGGTTATTTTTGTTTGGTTTATCATTTATTCTTAATTTGTCATCAGACCCCATGGCTCCTCCTGCCCCCGTGATCCAGGCCTCGTCAAGCACAGTGGCTGTAGGAGAGAACCTGCGTGTCAGCTGCACTGCGATGGGGGAACAGGATGTGGCCATGGAACTCACTTGGGAATATCCAGGGCAGCAGGTCAGATAACAGCAAATAAAGCGTACTAATTATGTAACATTCTCTCCTAAAGTGTTATATTCTTGTTACTATTGTTACACTGACCACATTTCTTGTTCCACTGAGCTCGTTTTTTTTTACATATAATCATCAGGGTTTTTTGTTGGTTGGTTTGTTTGTTTCTTCAGACACCAACAGTCACGCAAAACAACCCAAAAACATATGATGTGTGCATGCTTAGTCCCAAACTGAATAGAGAATCTGTGCCTCCTGCAGATAGGAAGACCTCTGTACACCCAGGACAGCATCATTCAGGTTGGCGGCGGTGCAGCTCGACAGCAGTCTCAGTCTGTCCTCCTGGTGGACGAGGTGAGAGACGTGGACCAGGGGACGTACACCTGCACCGCTCAGAACCTGCAAGGAGCCAAATCAGTATCCACAGACATCAAAGTAGTCACTAAAGCCAAACCAAAACCAAAGAAGCCATGAGTCATGTGACAGAGAGAGAGAGAAAGACAGAGAGAGAGAGAGAGAGAGAGAGAGAGAGAGAGAGAGAGAGAGAGAGGGGGGGGGGGGAGGAGAGAAAAAAAAA
>OMNV01016737.1:3299-17534 GCA_900303265.1 Brotula barbata | reverse complement strand
GGGGTGGGGGGGACTTGTACTTTATACTTAGAAGTATATTAATTGTAACAATAACAGCTGAGGTTTGCGTTTTCACTCTGGTCTGTGTAAATTGTAGTGCATAAATCCTTTGTACATTAAACAGTTTTATATGGTATCACATGACGTACGTGTTCTTCCTGTGCATAAGCCAAAAATGAAATATATATATATATATACAGGATAAGCAAAAAGACGAGATGATGAGGAGGATGATGACGATGACTCAGGTAGTCTCAACTTGGAGGAGTGTGTCTGTGCAGGTGGCTTAAATGAACACTTAATATGCAACTCTCACTTTTAGACTATTTTAAAATAGAAATCATTTTATTTTTTTCAAATTCTATGTTTGTGGCAGTATCAATTGGAAAAATGTTTATCCACAAGTGTTGAATTCCAATTAAATAAAAATCTATGTACATATTTTCAGTAACATACACTTGAATGAGCTCGCCTAAAATTTCACATTTAAAATGTTTGTTTTTAAAAGTCATCTAAAAAAATCTGTTTTGAAAATTAAAATTTTCAAAAGTAAAACAAATCTACTAAAAAGTCAAGTAACATAAAATGAACTTGTTTTCGTTTTGATTTAATAACGTTTTAGTAAATCATAATTTTACTAATAACACTTCTACAATCTTGACGCTAGAGGTCGCCCCTTCCTTCCAAACGGAGGATGTGAGTGGGGGGCCGGCACATGTTCCCCTGCCTGCTCTCACTCGGTCTGTCTGTTCAAATGTGGGAGAGGGAAAGAGGACAGCCAGTCAGTCCCGGTCTGCGGCTCTCTGATCACAGACGTCCTGGTCTGCAGGTCTGCGGAGACACACACACACACGCCGTTTGTCCTATGATACGAGCAGCGAGACCACCGAGACCAAAACTGAAGACATGTCCTCCGTGCAGAATGTGGTGAGTTCCAGATATTACTTCATCTTCTTCTCCTCATCTGCTCCCATGCGATGCACCGAGCCCTCTCTCTATCTTAGTGTTCTTGCGTGATTTGGACAATGAGAACTTCCTGGCGACCAAACATGAAGAGGTCAAAGTTGAAGATAAACTCGTTTGTGTCTGTTAAAAACTGTGAACCAGAGCTGCTCAGTACTGGAGCACAGTGAAGTTTAACCCTTACAACTTGTTTCATCTGTGTGTCCTGGCGCGTGCAAGTGTGTGTGTGTCTGTCTGTCTGTCTGTCTAATCAACCATGTGTTATCCCGTTTTTTTCGTGTCAGCTATGGTGGTCTCTCTCTCTCTCTCTCTCTCTCTCTCTCTCTCTCTCTCCCACTGCAGTATATTGAAAAGTGTTTGGCCCGCATGGCTGTAAATGTTTGGGCTGAAGCTTACACTTCAGAGTCTCTTTTGATGCCATTAGAGTGGACAAAAGGTGTGTGTGTGTGGGTGGAGGGGAAGGCGGGACACCGGCTCAGTCTTGGGGACTGCCAGGCTGTCGTCGTGGAGACCAGAGGCCACAGGTGACCTCTGACCTGTGGAGTCACGGTGCGATGCTTATGGGTGCGAGTTGACGCAAGTGATGGAGGAGGTCTGACAATAGAATGACAATAGATACAGGCAACATTCCTGTAGTGACCGAATGGATTATAGCCTCAATCTGAATGGTAATTGTGTAGTAACACGCTGTTGTTACTGTGTGTGTGTGTGTGTGTGTGTGTGTATGATGGATAATTCTGGTGGTAATCACAGAGACGGTCTAAGTACAGTCTAAAGTTGAAGTCACCCCTCAAAAATGCGTCTTTCTCCATTCTCCATCCATTCTGCCTCTTCATCTCCTTTATGACACTGGGGGTGACTGAGAGTTCACAACACCAACTGTACAAACATCAAAATAAACAAGTTTATTGGAATACATCTATGTATGTGGTAATAAAGGCTTATTACCATTGGACAATTCCATCCCAAATCAACAGTTTATGTGATTAACAGTCATCATTGTTCAAAATAATCCTGATTACCATTTTTCAGAATGACATGAAAATATATCTGGTAGTTTTTGATGTGTGTGTTAATAGCAGGTTTATATATTATGTAATAGATGGTTCTTTAGTGTTGCATGCTTAGTTGTTTAGTTGGGATACGACATATGTTTAGATTTTTAAAAATATCATTGCAAACTATTACAATTCTCTAAGTACAGAGAGTAAATATTATATTCTTCAGATTATTTTTAACCTTTTTTCTTAACACGAGTGAATCTTGCATAGTTGCAAAGATAATAAAAACCGTGTTAATTGAAGAGGGCATGTCTGCTAGTTTTTTCTTTCTTTTTCCCACTGTGATGGAACTGTTGAACATGAGCATTTAACTGAGCCCCTAAAGAAATCTTAGCAAACATAGTTTGCAAAAACATTTTGCCCAATTCTTCTGCTCCAACTATACATCTTAGTCACATTTTGTCTTAGTTGGACTACAAACGGATTATGTGTGTATATGTAAAGTGAATGCAAATTTGGTGTGTGTTGGGAACATATCACTGCTATCTTCTTTAACATTATACAATTACAACATCAATTAAAACAAAAATTGATGAACTGCTTACACGTCTTCACAAAGCACTAAATATCATCCAGTTATTGCTGTGAGGAAGGAGGTTTCTGTGCTGCGTGTGCTTAAAGGTTTGCAAAGATTTTTGAAGACAACAAGCAATTAGCATTAGCACAGCCTGTCTGTCTCCTCTCAGCAGAATCAGCCTGACAGCTGACGAGATGTCTTCATTCAGCTGTCTGAGTTCCCAAGGGTTTGGCACTCCCCAGTGTGTGTGTGTGTGTGTGCGCGTGTGTGCGTGTGTGCGTGCGTGCGTGTGTGGTTATCTCGGGTACACCTCCTTAAAACACCGGCAGCTGATGAAACAAGTGTTTTTGCTGACCATCCCAGTCTGTTCACCATTTGCTTAGCGGAGTAAACAGAAGATTATTCAAACTTCTCGTTTTAATCACATTATTTGGGATCAAATCAGAACTCGGCACTAATTCTGATGAAGATTGATATGTGTTACCAACATTCATGATTTTGGATCATGTGATTGACCACATCTGCCTTTTAGATTCCCTCAGACAATATGGCTTCATGGCGTTAATAACTCCTGCGGTTTTGTATCCTAAAAAGAAATTCTTGTACGATTTAAATCTTGAAACTTAATCGTTCAACCTCTCTAATGTAAACAGTGGAAAACTGGAATAAAAGACTTTAATTAATGGAAACCAATACGCTGTAAAGAGGCAGAGCTACGTTCCTTTTAGGTAGCTTGGCTTAGCCTAGCTTAGCTTACTCAGATCAACTTAGCTGACCCTGACTGGAACTCCTCTCTACTCTGGAACTAGAACGTCTACCCAATCTTTGTTTTTATCACTGTTTGAGAAGAGGGGAGCCTTCGGATAGGGTTATTTGTGTGTTAGGAACATTGATGTGTGCACCTGTAAAAATTTTTGGGACATTGTACTGATTGTGATGGACCGTACAAATCAACCGAACTTGAACACAGTAAATGAAGAATTGCACTGTCATGGTAGCAAATGTGCACTAAGACGATGCTGTTATTCTGTCTCCTGGTCTGTGATAGTGTGTGTGTGTGTGTGTGTGTCGTGCATACCACAGTGTAGCAGATGGCGTTAACAGGGCGTACACACTCAGCCAGTGGTAGCCTCCCCCTCCGGCCGGTCAGCTAATCAAACACTAATCAGCCTTTCTTCCACTCCCTGGCTTTGCTCTCTGTTTCCGTCTCAACTGTCTTTTGTCTTCCCTTATTTTCCTCCTCGCTTGTCCCATTCTCGCTCTGTTTGGACAATTATTATCCCACTCTCTCTGTCCTGACTGCCCGCTTCTCACAGACTCCACAGACAGGACCGTGCCTGATTGCACGGAGGGTCTGGTGTCGTGCTCTGGTTAGGATTACATTCTGAGCTTTCACTCCTCAGTCATCCTGCTGCCTCTGTCCAGTTTGATCCTCTCCCCGGGCCGTCTGTCGCTGCGATTAAAGCTCGGCCGGGTTAATGAAATCACTGTGGGACTCGGCCAGGCAAGCCGGGACGCCTGCCTGGATTCTGCCACTGTTGGATAATAAGGCCTTTTACTCGACAAGCTCAGAGCTAGTAGCTCACAGTTAAAGTGGTAATGTGTTGTCTTCTGTCAATAGAATGAGACTGGACTGCATTTCTATGTTGTGCGGCAGCATCTGAACACTTATTTAAGCACATTAAATTAGCAGTCCAAACACAGCATGTGGTCTGATGTCGGTCTGAAAGCAGCTCAGATTTAATTTGCCTCAGTGTAACATTGATTTATTTAAGCTGGGTCAAGTTGTAGGCCTTAAGATATTTAGCGTTCCAAGTTGTTTTCTCAGTGCTTCATCTCTGACAGAACACACCCCAGTTAATCATTACATCCCACGGACAGGTGTTTCCTTGTAGGTGGAGATCGATCTGTGAGGCTCATTGAAGCCGTCGTTTCCTCTTGACAGATTGAAAATATTTTTTAAAATGGCATTGGGATTTTTACTTTTGAAAGACTCCGTAAAGTGAAAGTTGCATCCAACTCTGTAAGTGAAGTGAAAGTGAAGTGAAAGTGAAACTGCGCTCTTACACCCTTTACAATTGTGTGGTGAGTACAAAAACGCAGACAAGACACACAACAGAATCATAGCAGTATGATTCAACCGACATTCACCCAATCTGGGCTGGCTGATAAAATCAACAAGTAGTTTTGTGTAAGCTGTTGATGTTGGTTCTTAAAATTTGTTGTTTTTCTCTATCCGTGTAATTTTCCTATATTAAATTCTAACTTTTTGATCATATACTTGAGTAAAATTTCTGCCAATTCTGTGATTCTGAAACTCTTCTGCCGCCAAAGATCCAGTAGGTCTTAAATATTCATACCCACAGTGAAATCTGCTGTGCCCAGTAGTTTCTGAGTTATTACTAAAGTGTGACGAGTTGAACAGCCACCTTACGGCTGAACAATGGTTCGAGCCACATGGGACAGGCAGGACCCCCTGACCTTCAGAGGGGAAAGGTCTGAGAGGGAAGGCGGGTGGACGGACCGCATGCTGTGGTCTTTGTCTGTAAATGCCACCGGCTCGGAGGGCAGACGGAAATAGCTCGTCTCCACGCTAACTCGGGCAGCATCTTATCCTCCGAGTATTGTCTTGTTAATGAATGTAGCCTGTTTCCATGTGAGTCAGCCGCGCTGCCTTCACTGCAGCTCGGCCTTATCGTTTCCTCGCGTTTTTATTGATTGTTCTTATCATGTGCAACGCCGACCCTCACTTGCCTTCTATAGATGTCACCAGCAATGCATTTGTGTGTTTCGGGATGGTCTCTATGCACAGAGCACTTGGCCCCGTATCTCTTTTATTTTGTCTGAAGGGTTGTAGTGTTGTAGAACAAAAGGTCGACAAGTCAAAGTCCTCCTCTGCAAGTGGGCATTGTTTATTTATATCAGTGCGTACGAGCAGCAGCCACTTCTCTGTTCAACAGCATTTCAGTTTGCTGTCACATCCTGTTCTTTTACACAAAATCAATACTGTGGATTTAAAGGTTATATTTGGCTGCTACGACCTACTCATGTCTCTCTTAGGTCACATTGCTGGTTGGTTCAGTCTCCCTCAGAACGTTCACATGCATTCTCTGATTCAATTTTGGCCTGTACAGTAATAGAATTCAGCTGTTTTCTGAATACAAGTCATTATCAGTATGTGTCCTCAATGCTGTGATTGAGGAAAAAATGTAAGTACGACGTGGGCTAGAATCTAAAGTTTTGATGTACGTTACTGCCATGTTTATTTCTTTGGTCTCTAACAGTAATATGTGGCATGTTGCTTATGCACCCTAGAAATATCTGCTTTTACTTTTAAGGTGTCCAACCCAGGAAAATGTTATTCCTCCGGAGCCAGACAACCAGTTTGCCTCCCTTAGCTGCTTCCTGTAGCATTATTGTCCAGCAGAGCTTAGTCGGAGGAAATGAGTCTACTCCAGATTGCCGTCTCGTCTTGTTGACGGGTCAGACAGGTACACTAACTGTAAGCAGGCCCGGACTCGTCGGTCTCTCTCATCTCTCCATCTGTGCATCTCAAACACACCCTTGTGTTTCTGCCTCCCTCACATTTATTTCCAGTTAACCTCACCTGCTCCTTTCCGGCTGCTATTTTTCCATCCGCTCGCGCGCCGCTGCATCTGCACGTGGATACATGCAGACACACGCGTGCACCATCTTCACCTCACCCTCAGGTTCCCCAAAGAGCTGGAACTTACAACTGAGAATCTGTGGAATCTGAACTGGATATGCCTGTGGGGCCCAGATGTAATGACAAGGGTATAACAGCACCTGCTGGAGTGTTAAAATGTACCGTGTAGCCTTGGTGGGGTTATCCTCCCTTTTCATTTTTCAACTGATTCCACTAAATTGCAGTCGGCAGACCAAAGGGCACCATAAAACATCTCATTCTATCTCTGGAATTCCTTTTATAACACGCCAATCTCTGGGCTCTATATGTAGTATATCTGCACTTGGCAATTTACTTTAATAGCTGGAATGCCTGTGTGCTCACCTATTGGTGCCAGCTTTAGAAGTCCAGATATCTCTGGGATAGCTCGCACATGCTGAGAGAGCAAGGAGCGAAGAAAGGAGTCAGTGACTCTCTTCTGGGTAAGGAGCCGAGAACAATGTCCTCTCTTTTCTCGTGCCTCAGATGTACGCATCTCCAGTTTGAGTTATGTAACGTGATACGGTGGAGAACCCGTCCAGTAACCCAGCCCCAGGAAAGGAGACTTAGACCATTGTCCGGTCCAAACCCCCGCGCAATCTCATTTTCCACTTCTGTCTTTGTGCTCACATATTTTTTTCCTACTCTCGTCCATCTTTGTCTTTGTTCTTCATAATCAAGCACAATCTCTTGTTATTGTGTTATAATCCACGAGAAAACAAGATGCATTGTTCTGCCTCTCAAATTGTAACGGCAGGTTTGCAATGACTGCCTGAAATCTCGTTCAGATGCAGGGCTTTTGTCTGAGGAACTGGGAGAACTAGTCCGACCACAGCGGCCCCGGAGAGGGCTTCTTATGAATGCTCACAAAGAGATGAGCAGCAGGAGGAGGAGGAGGAGGAGGAGTGTGTAGGATGGATAGGAAAGTACCAGTTACTGCTTTTTATATAAAGCATGCATTGACGATTACTTTAGGCGTCTGTTTAATTCAGTTTTCCGTTCTGTTGTGGCTCGCAGGGCAGTGGTTAGTGTAGCTCCCTCCCATCTACACCTCTTTACTGCCATCACAACAAAACAGGAAGTCATGTGGCGAGATAATCAGCGAGAGTGCATGTGAGACATAAACCAACAGAGTGAACGAGGCAAGTTGAGCGAGCGTGAGATCAGGAGCAGTGGAGTGAAGAATCAGGTGGACAATTACGCAGGTAAACGTGTGGTTTCTCTTATTTCACGTGTCCTTAAGTACAGCAATTCCTCCCTTTGTACTTTTAGTAGCAATGTTGATAATGCTGTGACTCTTGAAGCAGACACTTGAGCAGTACAACATCCATCTCAGATACAACCGGTTGTGTATATTCCTCAGATTACAAAGCATAATTTTGGATAATGTACCTGCCAATGATTTCAGCTCAGTTTCAGATTGTGATTTAAAGTGCCATTGTCAAACAAAGTCTTAAGCTGCAGAGAGGAGTGGTATAGTTTGTGTGTTAATTACAAATCCCACTAGGAACGCCTGTCTGGAGATGAATTTGAATTGCTCAATTTGTAAACTAAATCTTTCCTGCTGGGCACATGACGCCACACTGGGCAGCAGTCAGGCAAAGGACCAATATGCTAATTAACGAGTCCAGTTAATCTTTCCCAAACTGGAGCCACGTGGTGCATAAACAACAGCATTTAGGAGTGTCTGCTCCACTGAGCCGTGCGGGCTTTATTTGATGTGTGGAGGGTCACCGCTCCGTTCATCTATTTGTGTCCCTGGAATTCCCTCAAGGACTCGGCCCACTGTTGTTTGTAACCAAGTGTTGCAACAAGATTTCAGCAGGCTAACTTTGTTCTGAAGTGTTGCATTGTCTGGGGACATAAAGGCACCGTCTGACATTCTTTTTGACCACGTCTCTGTGGATTTGCTTACTGAATTAGGTCTACAGTGTTATATTTATGTTACTTTCCTGTATCATCACATCTCCTTTTTGTCATTTTTTCTTTTCCCACATATGGCTCCTATTGCACACCTGACCATTCGACAAAAGGGCATCTCCTCTCCCAAGGTTCATCCTGTTTTTCTAACGTTTGAAGGTTTTTTGGGGTGTTTGGGCCTGTATGGCTCTATGATTCATTGTATGTGATGAGCCTATACAAATAAATCTGTCCCTCTTCATCTCTGCGATGCTCTTTTTGCTCTTGTGTTGTCACTCTAAACTCAAGCGGGCACAACAAGCTGATTTTGGTTGTTCACACGGCTGTTTCTCAGCAAACACTTCCATTATTTACCCAGAAACTCCACAGGAGATAAAAGTGCTGACTGTTCGACTCTGCAAAGTGCTCGTCAGCATCAGCGTTTACTACCTGACGCTCAGGCTGCTCGGCCCTTCTACAGTGCAGATCAGTTCACTCTGGGTCAGTCCGATGTCTGTGTAACCAGTTTATTTTCCACTGAGCTGCACGTCTCTGAATCCAAATCAATTTTAGGTAGGTGAGAGAAGCTCAGTGGATTGCACACACAGGTTCCTGTTTGTATTGCATGCATGCATATTCACTTGAACTGTGAAGCTGAAATCCAGGTATGCGTCCACGTGGGAACGGCTCAGTTGTTATCGCTGTAATCACAGATTGGTGACTTCTGTGTGAACCTCTGCGGGAAACAAAGGAGGCTTTTTTTTGCAGAGAGGAGAGAGAACCTCTGCTCATGTTGGCTCTACTCTGTCTCTAATGAACTTAATAACATGCCTGCTCCCTCATGCTTTTGTCTTTACCGGCTCAATTTAACACTAGGTGACTCCCACTCCGATTATTAGTCATGAAAGGTCTGAGATTACGGATTCTCTTGGGAACCAAGGATCGTACACACTATCAGTGTAGGATGCACACTTGGGAATTTTCTGAAATAATAACTGAGAGCACCTCAGGGTCTGCAGCACAGATGTTGAAGAAACAAGTGCCCTTCCCATCACCCGTGTCCGTGCCGTACCGGTAATGTGAAGGCACATTAATAATTACCCAGAGAGAAACGTATGGAATGCATTTCCTCACATCGCTCTCTCTCTCCCTTCACACTCTACTCCCTGAACCTCTGCTCTTTACTGCTGATAACAACAGTTGGCAAACACTGTGCGAGCCTCGCTCGCTCACAAAGTGAACAGAAACCGAGAGGAGAGCTTGAACTGGATCTTTGATTAAGTGAAATAAATAGCCTGCCATTATGTTGTTTGCACATTCTCAAGTTCCAGCTGGGTTGCGTGAGAAAATACTTGACATTTGTCTTCTCCCCCAGTGAAATCATGGGAGAAATATGTACAGTATCTGTCTCTATATGTGTTCAGACACTGCTGATGGTACCTAGTGCACCATCACTGCAGGTCTGATTTGGTCACTTTTTGTCTGTCCCTCAAAATGTTTTTTTGGTTTGGGATCCCATGGCAGTAAATTCTTCAGGCCTTTGCCTTATCGCCTGTGACTGAAACATAGCCGGATATTGTGCAAACGTAATGTTGCTTTAGGTAATGGAGGCGTCTAAAATTAGAAATTCTATTTTAACGAAGGAACACAATGCATTTTCATGGTACTGTGAAGTATTATTAGATGTGAGGTACACGTTTTTATTTGTCAGGCATCCAAATCTCTCTCTTACATAAACACACACACATAAAGGCTGAACTTGTATCCTAACTAAATGAGGACAGAGAGACTGCAGTTAAACATTTATTTTTTCACCCTACAAATTGGACAGTAATGTAATTTAGGAGGCAGGACGATCTCCTACGTACAGACTCCCAGTGGTGCTGTCTTCTCACCCTGAAACAAGCTTATGTAACATCAGCCCGATCTGAATCAATAAGGTTTCATGAAACACTGGCGCAACCATTCACCCCAGCTAACCCCAACGTCGTTACTGTAGTCAGAGGCAGTAATTGAATTCTGTGCAGAAATACAATACTGTACAGTCAGCAGTGGTGAGGGAGGCCAAGGCACACGGAGTAGACCGCCATCAATCGGTTTAACAGAGGAAAGTGCATTGCACAGTGGTGAGGAAACCCACATCAGCTGGTCTCTGTTAGTGGACCTCTTGACAGCTGATTTAGTAATTTCTGGAAAAAGCTCTAGCTGCTGTGGTAGCTTTGTTTCCTCGTCTGTTTCTCTGTGAAGTTCTCCTAAAGTTCCCCACACGTTTCGAGGTTTCCTTTGAAAATGCTGGCTTCTGTAAAACACTAGATTTTATACAAGGTAGCGAGTTTCATGAAGAGTGGTAGATGAGAATTTGTGGTGAAAACACACACACACACACAGAACATACAAGTTTACATTCTATAGATTAGAACACTGTATCTGAATAGTTCAGATTTTTGGATTATTTTTTGATATTTCTGCTGTATTATCATAGGTACAGTATTAACAGGAAGGAAAGGGGAGAGAGGGGGATGACACGCAGCAAAGGGCACAGGCCGAAATCGAACCTGGGTTATGTGGTATGCACTCTTAACCGGTGAGCCACCAAAGCTTTTTGCGGCAAATAAAACAACGTTCACTAAAGCAAAAAAAATCAAGTGCAAAGATCCAAAGATGTAGTCAAGTTACAGGCAAGAGATCAGAACCAGGAAGAAAATCACAAACTCAGGAAACAAACAGAACAGACTGGCAGAAACAGAACACACACACAAAGACAAAACCAACAAACAAACTCGAAACTGAGGGAAATGAGGGGTTTAGATACGCAGTCAATGAGCAAACGAGGAACAGGTGAGACCAAATTAAACAAGCAGGTGACGAGACGAGGGCGCGGCACACACAAAGGAAAAACGGAGAACAAAAGCACACGGAAATGAGACGGAGGAACGGAAACAACAACGTTTGCAAAACCAAATACATACAAACACAGGACAACAACAACAAAGCGTGGTTACATGGCAACAGCACATCCCATCACCTGTAGATCCAGAACAGATAGAACCACTTCGATCCGTGTTTATAACATCTTGCCAGTTGTAAATTGCGAGTACATTTTTCTATCTTGTTCCTTTGCTATTTCTGGCTATGCTGTTATTGTCTTTTAGGTTGTAAATGTGTTTTTATGACTATATTTATTACATTTTAAATGTTTTTCGATGACTCTACCTGCCTTGAATAGTTCTGTCTGAAGAGCTGGACTTATTTCTCGCCTACATTTGAAAGAAACACATCTCATCATAACCGATATGGAATTGGTTTCATCATGTTTGTGCTTTTCGTCACTGCACGGAGAACAACAGTAGGCTTGATGTTCAAGTTCTAATCGTTTGGAGATTCACGTTTCCCCACAATGCAGCAGTTCTCCTCTGACGGCAGCTTCTAACCGTCTGCATGAGGTCGTCACTCTCAATAGAGCCCTGTATCTACGCGTCTGGCCAAATATGACCCCCCGACCCCCGCGAAGACTGGGGCAGTAGTCGTGAATGGACGCAGTGTGGGCACAAACACTGGGCTTTCAGCTTTAGCGCCGGCACATTTAACAGCTCTTGAGTTATGTCCACGTTTCTCAGAAAGCACCCTTCACGTCGAGTGCGTTGTGAATTGAAAGTCCCGCCTTTGTGTGAACATCTCTCTTCGCTGTCGTTCAATAGCCGAGCGAGTGAAACCACCTTGAGACAGTTTAACCGGAGGCGACTCTCTCTAAAATCTCGCGTCTGCGTCTTGCTTGTCTTGTTCAATCTCACAGATGCATGATGGTACACTACACGATATTGCCTTTACATTAAGGGAGGGAGGAGGAGCTTTCCTCCTTTTCAGCGTCACGCTTCCACTGTAGGGCCTTAGGGTCCTTTGAGGGGAACGAGGTCTGCCTGTCTGCCTCTCATCCATAATGAATAACCAGCTAACAATTAGAGGCTGTTGCTGCTGTGCCCCCCCCAACCCCACCCCCCAGTCTTTATGTTCACTCGTTACACGCTACATGCTGTAACAATCAATCATCATGTTGGGTTTTCCTTTGCTTCGTTTGATGGTTTGTCTCTGCATGGCTGCTAACTCATCGTGACGGCAACAAAAGTGCCCAGATTGACCTAAAAGGGGGCAACATTGAGGGACTATCTGTCATTTGTCAGGAGGGTGCGATTGGTTGATTGATTTTGGCAAAATAATTGATGCCAAGTGTTGTTAATGTTCCCCTTCGTCTGGCTGTGTCCTGAACAAGTTGTCCCAGTGTGGACCTCTGACCTCTGCTTCCGACTCCGACGACTATCTGCCTGTTTCTACTCTCCTGATGATGTCTGCCTTGTCTCATGCATCCATCTCTTTATCTCTTTTGCTACGGAAGATCCTGGCTCATCTTCACGCCAGAGGTAGATGTGGACTTTGGAGGAAGAGGAACAGTCGGTGCCTTGCGGGCTGCTTACACTGCACGGTGTCATATGCTATCTGTGTGTCAAACATCTCCTCATCATATCAATGGAATAGTTGTAGTCTGTCAACTATTTGAGCCACTGTACACAATGGCCTCTCCAGCTGTCACAACGGATTAAGTGACAGACTTTGAGCAGAAAGAGAGTAAGGTATAATAAAGGCAAAAGTCCTTCAAACTGCAGCAAAACTGGATGTCAACGCATTTTTGTTTGCTAGAATCGATAGAACTGGAGCCGAATGTCCTACTGCAGAGTAGATTAAGTATGAAGACGAGTCAACTGAGTCATAACTGTTGTTTACTGTTTCACAAAGCGTTTAACACAGCTAACAGCTGTGAAATCAGTTGGGCGCAGCTTACATAATGTACAGTGTCAGAGCGTGTGTGTCGTGTGGGAGCTTTATATGTAACTGCTGTGTCCTCACATAGGCAAACACACTTTGTTAGTGGGGGAGAGTGTTCTCTGCAGCTGAGCCTCTGGGGCTGTTCGCTGCAAGCGCTGCACAGCCTTTTATTGGGTGCTTTGTAGATTGACCTAACCGCGTGTGCGTGCAACCATGAGAGTGAGCAGTATGTGCGTCAAAAAAAGGAACTAGCCCGAGCCTGCTTTGTGAAAAGCATGCTTGGAATTTGGCTTCCCTTTCTTGTCTCCTCACACAGCGTTGTCCCGCTCGTCTGGGAAGGGTTGAGATGTCACATCACCAAGCTCAAGAGCTCCAGGGGCGGCTTTGTTTTCCCCATAGGAGGCCTGATGACAGTATTTTAGGAGCCAGCATCCTCGGAGTCAGCCTGAGCAGTTCATGAAATGAGTTAGAATATCACTAGAAGTTATGAAATATACTTTGGTGCTCAAAGCCGAGCTAAAGTGTTCACACCGATTCTCTTCAGCACGAATGGCTATAAATATCCTGGAAGACTGCATAATAACATGAGGCACAGTAACGTGAGCTGTGGTACTGTACTGCTGCAAGGACTGCATGGGACAGAGATGCTTCAGTGTTCCTCAGGCAAAAGGCACAAAAGCACGCCAGAAGCCGTCCGAAGCAGACTTCCATCAGACGGCGAGAACAGAAAAATGTCCGGTCGTTCGTGTGGCGTTCACTGTTTAGTAACCCTTGAAGCCCCTTCGATGCTCTGGGTTCGTAGGCCCGTGCTCAGCTGCATTAAGCTCGCGTGGCCTCGCTCCAGTGACTGTCAAACGGTATGAAAGTTCTGCTTGCAAGATTGCTAAATACACAGTCAGCCGACTTAATCTGAGAACATTCTGCGTTCCTTTCAGCTAAAATTAAACTTCCGCGTGACGCGTATATTGATAGGGTAAAACGTATTACAGGGTTGGAGGAGCTGCTGCCTCCACTTTGCCACGATGATGTTAAACAGATTTTCACGTTCCATCAAAGTTAGCTTTCAAAAAGCTCATCAGCGCTGTGAAAGACGCATAAATCAAGAACAGAGCACATTTCAATTAGACCAACTTACATTAACTCTTTGATCCGCGCGTGTCTGCCTGTGTGTGTGTGTGTGTGTGTGTGTGTGTGTGTGTGTGTGTGTGTGTGTGGACGAATAATACATTTCAGAGCGCTGTTTTTTTTTTGATTGAGGCAAGTGGGTTGTGGATGACGTGTTGTGTTGTTGT
>OMNV01016734.1:0-13323 GCA_900303265.1 Brotula barbata | reverse complement strand
AGGGTCATAAAGAAAGCACTTGATGAAGCTTGTACTTCACCACCTATGTTTGTCATCATTGTACTTTTTTTATATATCCTGTATGTATTTTTCTACCAACAGAGGAACGCGTGAACAAACAGAGAGAGAAGTGAGTGCATGAATGTGAAAGGAACAGAGTGAGACAAAAATCCTAACAGAGCAGTTTTTTCCTTTTTTTACTTTATGATATAAAGAAATACATTTTCTATCCTCCCACCAGTAAAAAGCTCAACTTGGTGGGTGAAGAGGAATTCATGATTGTGCGATGAAAAATGGCTGACAGGTACTGTTATTCAACCCTTTTCCTACAAGTTTTCATACATATTATTACTACTTTGATTATTATGACTGTATTGCAAATGTTATCCACATTATTATCAATCTGAGGCATTATTGTATTGCGGTATGCTGTACATAAACTAGATAGAGAAGACTTTTTCATCTGTAAAAGGGAAGTACATCTTGTGTGAAGTATATGAAAAATAGACAAAGACAAATTGAAAAGAACCAAATGATTGGCTGTGTTCCAGGTCACTGTTAGCAAGGAGCACGTTGCAGCATTTTCACCATATGAAAGACGAAAATAGGTCTTTGCTGTGTTTTTTTTTTTTGTTGTTTTTAAATCTGTAAAAAGGAAATCAATCGTGGGAAAGTTTTGTCCAGTTTACTGGTGACATACCGGTACGGTGAATGAATGGATACACTTTAAGGCAAATTAAAAGATTTTAGATACCTGTATGGGCCTTTTCACCCGAGTAATCCAATTATTATTTTATACAGATTACACACAATGCATCGAGATATATTAGCTATCTTTGGATACAATCACTAAAATAAATCGTTGATGAAGATGGGTCCATTTGTGGCTAGATCAGTTATAGACCTCACCATCATTGATGATTTCCTTGTTTGAAACATAACATTATAAAATGTAACTGCCCCATCAATACAATAAAAAGTAGTCAAAACATGTGGATGGTTACTCATACATCAAATGTGGGTAGCAGTTCCAAAGTTAACGCACGCTAAGATTGTGAAACCTGATTTTTTAATTCCTCCATGATAAACACTGTGTACTGAATGACAGAATAATGAGGTGACCTGGGACACGGCCACTGTGTTTTTGTGCACAAGCTGTCTCTCCCCAATCAAAATTTCAATCCGCCGGTTCAGCAGGCTGCTCCTCTTCATGTGTACTCCTTGTATCCTCGTGTCTTTTTATGAAAAATAACACATTCTCAATATTCTTGTTAATGTTAATACCGATGCTCCTGATAATTATAATAATAATGATACAGTTATTAACCACCCTCTTATGCTACCCTCATGCATACTGTATGCACAGTTAACTTCTTGCTCATCTGAACAGACTGTTTCTTCCCTTGAGGAGAATAAAGTTGGGGGAAAAAAAGTTTAAGATGAAAACTGTACTGTTTGGAGTCATTTTGTTTCCTTCCTGACTCAAATATTGGTGATTTTAATGTAAATCTGTTATCGAAGGAGGAGAGACTTGAAGACATTCAGCTCTCATCCAAATCCAGTTGCCCTCAAATCAACCCATCTTGGATAACCATGATCTGGATTATTGTTAATTTGTTAGATATGTTTGTTAACAGGATTAATAAAAAAAAAAAAAAAAAGTTCCTATGAAATTTTAATGCTGATCTAAATTCAGGAGCAAATATGTGAATTGTGTTTAATAGTCTGTTAACATTGTTGAATCCAGCTTTTTCTATTTTTTTGATCAAATTCTTCAAACAAATTAATTCAGCTAATTAAGCGGAGAAATTATTTCCTTGTGGGAATCAATAAAGCATCATTATTTGTTTCTTTCTTTGTTTCCCTAATTAAATAATATGAAAATTACTATCTTGACAAATTAATCTATGTAATAAAAGGAACAACAAATATTTATGTTAAAGGATAGCAAGGCTGTTGCCAGAGAAAAAGAGGTGACTGAGGACCAAGCTGTCAGCTTCAAGTGGTCGTATGATTGATAAAATATGTTTGCAGAGAAACACACAAAAAACAGCTGGATACAATGAATAGGGAGTGTCACTTAGATTTTACTTTACTGAAACATCTGGAGCACCAGGACATCTGACTGTGCAAAAGCATTAGGACCTGGAGTTCACTTTTGGTTGTGTCACACTCTGGTGGCCTACATGTACAACCAAATTACTTCAGTAATTGCCAAACGAGTTCATACATTTCCCAAATAACGATAACGTGTTTTCGTTTAGATGATCCTAGAGATTCTGGAGAAAACGTATTCAAAAGTTACAGAATACAGACCCAAAAATGAAGATTGAGCTAATAGGAGTTTTATAAATCTTCAGTATATTCGATAATGTACGATAAAAGAATCAAAATCAATACATTATGTTTCCTGTTCTTATCACAAACTCTTAAACTCTGAGGTTACATGAATTGGTACGTCTGAAATAAATCAAAGTACATCTAAATAATATAATAAAAATAAAAGCCCATTTTGTCAAAGAAACCATATATATCAGGCTGTAATCTGAAGAAATGTGTATAAAATGATACCCAGCACATCTAGAATATAGACAAATTTATGTGAAGAAAGGGGCTGTTATGGATTTTTAGGAGTTTTGTTAAGGCCCTTCAAATGTATCCAAAATCCTTTAAATAACCTCGGAAAGTTTGCCACAAGTACCAATTCATTTATCAGTCTTTAAGGGGTTAATAAAAACAGCAATATTAAAATGCTGTATGATGATCTGTGCTTCATTGGTGACGTGGAGAAATGTCAGAAATCAAGCAGTTTTTATGTTAACGCCAGCGATAGACGCACCCCAATGTTGTGGATAGTTTGGAATTGTCAAGACACCCACCGTTTTTCCTATGAAGCCGACAACCATGTAAAACCTGTGAAACCCGCCCATCTGGTACACGCGGTGTGATACATCAAGCACCCAAAAACAAAGGGGTGGGATCTGCGATGGCTCAGCCAATCACTGTGGTGTGTCGGAAGAGCTCACCAAAACTGTTAAATTTGAAATTCAAACGGGCGCAGACGGCGGAGGGAAACAGATCAGGATAACAAATTCAGCTATCGGGTAAATATTCCAGTGGACAAATTTAAAATCTCTTATGTTTAGATTACCGGTGCTCCGATAACTTTGGGCATAGCTCACTATTAATTTCTATTAGTTCGTATGGGACGTTACTACCCACGCTAACGTTAGCTAGCGTTAACGTCATTTATGGTGTTAAATTGGAGTAACTGGCAATGTCCTCTTAGCCTAATGCGGCTAAGCTCAATCTTATAAAATGTTGCCTTCCCGTTATTTTAGTTATTTGAGTTAAATGCGTCATTACAGCCCCGAAACAATCCGTATCTAAAACAAGTCAGAGACCAAAACTGATCACGTCATAATGTAAACTAAGCTAATCGTTGGGTGGAATCGATTATTGTGATTGTTTTACCTGAGCCACCTCGCTAGTTTGTCTTATGTGTGGAATTTGAACCATATATCAATAAAGCAGCAACTATTAACCATAATATGTTCACACTGACTCTCTCAGTGTGAACAACTCTGTCTGTTGTTTTATTAATGATCTCATCGAGAGTGTAAAATGTCCAAAATAATCCAAAACCCAGCAAAAATTCAGTCTAGGGGCACATCTTCAAATTCGATTCCACCTCAGGACAAACGTTTTAAAAGCCAAAATGGGTTCAGTTTGTATTGACATGAAGCAGAAAAAGCAGCAAATCTTCACATTTGTGAAGTTTGAACTAGCATTTTGTTTTCCACCACCAAAATGTATGAAAGTAGTCACTTCCACCACCGAGGTTGGGTGTTTTTTTTTATTTTTTGAACCTGTTGTTCATCAGAAGGATTGTTCAAAAGTTATGATCAGATTTTGACCAAACCTTGTGGAAGGCTTGGTGGGTAAGGGATGAAGCCAATGAATTTCAATACCTATCCAGTGAATTTTTAAATTGTGTTTCTTTGATTTTACCCCCACAGAGCATGTCACGTTTACCAGTTATGACCAGCAAGAGGGTCCTCACGAGCAGCAGTAGCAGCTCTGAGAACAGTCTGGACCAGCCGGCTCAGGTTTGTACTATAAAAACCCTCCTGTGGTTTCCATTCGAATCATTGATAGATTTTTTTTTTTTCTCATACGTCATCATAATAATCTCATACGTGCGTCCTTGGGACTGAAATCTGGCTACAACTGCTGCTACAGTACTACAGTTCTCATGTAACTTTGTAATTTCAGCCCAAAAGAACATCACAAACTAAGTGTCAACAAGAGATAAGTTTCGTTATTTTTTTAATATTTTGTTGTTGTTGTTTGCAGAAGAGGCTTCGAAAGGAACTGGAGCCTGTCAAACCACAAGCAGCGGCTACAGTCATCAGCAGTAAGAGGCCCCCTGGTGTAGCAAAGCCGCCCATGTGTAAGTTATCAACACAAACTCAGACTTTTTTTCTAATGTACAGAAATATCACTAAATTAGCCGTTTGTCTTATTTTTACATCGAAAAGATTAGAATTCTCTCGTCTCCTCTTGTCCCTCACACAGCTAAGCCAGGCCGAGTTGGAGGAGCTGCCACTGTGGCTGTCGGTCCTTCCAGAGGTGCAATAAATTGTCTGCTTGGGGGGTTTGGGGGAGGCTTAAAAAGAACATGTATGTTAAGTTTTATGGTTTATGCCTCGTGGTTAACTGGGTTCTTGGTGTCCCGTCTTAGGTGTCCTGAAACAGTCTGTCGCTTCAACTGCACCAAAGAAACCGGCTGCTTCCTCTGCCGGCACGAAAACGAGTGAGTGCTTGTGGTTGTTTCTGCTGAAATCATTTTCAACGCAACATTAGGATAACTTCACAAAAGGGTGTTCAGGAAATTGCCTCCAACCCCATTCAAAGACTGTTGGACCTGCTGCATTTGGTGTTCGTCTCTGAGCTTTTGAGTGGATCCTCATGGATCTTTGTTGCTATTTCTTCAACGGCACAAAGATAGAAATGATAAGACATCAGTGTCCTTAGAGGAATATTTTGCCTCGTAACATTCTCTCAGATACTCTACGTTATGGAGTGACTTTGCAAAAGCATTGAATTGTTATGGGAAGGCAGCAGGAAGTTACCATGGGACACAAAGCCAAAATAACGTGTACCGTATACTGTATATTTTTCAGGATATAATGTTGTAGAGTGATTTCTGAAGTAACAGATAACTAAACTTCATGCAGAGAGGCTTTTTATAACTTATTGATGAGTTGGACCTGGTAAGCTGAGAGCAAATATCCCCAAAATGTTCCAAGTGACCAAGTTCAATTTCCTCAAAATGATGACTAAGTTGGTATGAGACGGCCTGAGGAACGGTCACACAATTGTTGCCTCTGCAGCTGGGGGTGGGGCCAGCCGACGAGCTCCATGGGACCTAAAAGGAAAGGTGAACGACATGGAGGTGAAGATCCAGAACTACCAGACCAAGTTCAAATCAGTCAACCAGGAAAATGAAGTGCTCAAAGGATCTGTGGCCCAGAACCGAATGAAAACGGCGGAAATGGAGAGAGAGCTGGAGAGGCAAAAGAAACAGATCAGGTGTGATAATTCATCATTTTACAGTAGGAAAAAAAACCAACATGTGATTTTAACAATTGCTGTCAATGTCCTCTATTGCTCTGTATTTATTTGGAAAAATGTGTGACCTTTCTTTGTTCCTTTCCTTTTGCAATGTCAGTGACTATGAGGTGGAGCTACAGGCTTTGTCAGGAGTCCAGGATGAGTTGGAGAGAGTGATCAGCGATCGGAGCACTCTTCAGACGGAGCTCTCCAGCCTGAAAGACAAGTACAAGGTCATGGAGACGGTTAGAGACAGCCAAGAGACGGAGCTGCAAACTCTCAAGGTATAAAGTCGTTTGTTGGCCAAAACCCTGCGGATTCCTGCAGATACGTATTCATCACAAGAACTGGGGAATCACTGCCTAATGTTTCCATATCAGTGGTTGTGGAAATCCTCAAAAAAAAAAAAAAGTCATGGAATATGGAAAACCTATTTTTCATGTCACGGAAAAACAAAAAAAAGTCTTCAGGAGAGTTTTGAAAGATGTTTTAAAAGGTCAATCCCTGGTGGAGATGCTTGTCGCCATGGTAACACAGTTACCTGTAGGCCACACATGGATACCCGCCTGTAGTTTACAGAATGTACAAAGAAGAAAATGCTCTGCGTGTTTACGCCTACGGGGTGAATGAAACACGCAGACAAATTTGTAAAATATCCTAATAAACATCCAAATTTAATATACATGTTATTGTTCATTTGGTTCAAAGTCAGAAATTCATTGGTCTAAATCTAAATCTGTGTTAGTCCCCAGGAAACATACACACAGACTGTATCTCTACATCCACCGTCACGGTTTAAAAATGAATACAGATCCAGCCGAGTCAACATTACGTTTCCTCTCCAATCCAGATGAAGCTCTCCGTGCAGGAGTCAACTCTGGCTCGCCTGCAGGCGACCCTCAGAGACGTGGAGGAGGAGGTCCGATCCCTCAAGGAGACTGTGGCCGAGCAGAAGGACGAGCTCCACGCCAGCGAGATGGAGCGCCGGCGGCTCCACAACACCATCCAGGAGCTCAAGGCAAGCCACGCCGGCTCGCTTCAAAGACCTGAGAGTGAATCTCTTCCAGGGGCTACAGCCACGGATGTGTTGTTTCTCTTCTTTGCTGACTCAAGTGTGTGTGACCCTCTCTCTGTTCTCATGCAGGGAAACATCAGGGTCTTTTGTAGAGTGCGTCCACTGGTGGGCGGAGGCCTCAGCAAGCACATCCAGCTCCCTGCCGGAGACAACGCGACGGTTACACTCGCCAAAACCGAGGAGGTCAGAAGCGTTCCTGCGTGTCAGATCCTTGTTTCTTCTCTGTGTGACATGTACAGTTTTCCCACTGGACGTCTGAAACTTAAATGTACCACCTACTCCTTCCTGTCAGTCACACACAGGCCGAAGTGGAGACACGCAGAAGAACTACAATTTCAATTTTGACCGCGTGTTTGGCCCCCAGTCCTCCCAACAGGAGGTAATTGATGCAAAGTCAGGCTCGGAAGAAACCATTAACCTTCTGCTAATATTGATTATCTACCACAACGTGCAAATATTAAATGATCAAGATGATCGATTTGGATCACGTGACCGAGTGCATTTTCCCACGATGATCGCAGGTTTTTGAGGAGATCTCGTTGCTGGTGCAGTCCGCTCTCGACGGCTACAACGTGTGCTGCTTTGCCTACGGCCAGACGGGAAGCGGGAAAACGTACACCATGGAGGGGGAAGACTTTGACGCGACCAGAGGTGTCATTCCCAGAGCCGTGCAGCAAATCTTCAAAGCGGCCGACAGACTGGAGGCACAGGGCTGGGAGGTGAGTGGGTAAATGTTGTCCACTGCGTGATCGGGGTTTCATTTTCTGTGGTCCAGACATGTGATTGCGTGTATGTGGACAGGACAGTGCCCGACAGAGACAAAGTCACCCAGTGCCTCGGGGTTACAGTGGTGGCAGAATTGTCACGCTGAGTGGAAATGCCTCCTATTACATCACAAAGTACACGTCTTATTGTTTTTAGCTTTATTTATATAATAAAATAGCTGAACAAATCATCTCTGGGGTTTGACTCCTTTAATTTCATGGTAGATTCTGTTAGATGCATGCTTCATAAACCAGAAGAAGCCGGTTGATGCCAAATCCAAGACAGTCCGATCACTCCTACGGTCATATCAGCACAGCTGTGGAACTTTTTGCCCAAATTTTCAGCAAAGTGTCTTAAACGCAGTACGAATTTGTTCTGCGTGCCTCGTCTACATTCAGTATGTTTGAACCTGTAGTGGAGGGCGGAGTCGACGTTTCATAAAAGTAAGAGTGAAACTTTTCATGAGTTTTCGTTCTTCGTTTGTTCTCTCAGTTCACATTCACAGCGAGCTTTGTTGAAATTTACAACGAGACCTTGCGGGACCTCCTGTACACCGGCAAGGCCAACAAGAGGCCCGAGCACGAAATCCGCAAGTCAACCACCAACGAGGTCTCTGTCACCAACCTCACCTACCAGAAGGTCTCCTCGGAGGATCAGGTACGACAGGTTTACTGAAGCCTCATCAGCGCTAAGAGGGGTGCTGAGGCTGAGATTAATTACTTGAAAACCTCCCGCTCTGACCCTCCCGTCAGGTCCACGGCTTGATTGCCTTGGCCCATCAGAATCGCTCCACGGCCCAGACCAATCAGAACGACCGCTCCTCTCGCTCCCACTCAGTCTTCCAGCTGGACATCGAGGGCGTGAACGCTGGGAGGGACGTTAAATGCAAGTGTGAGTAGAATCTCTGTCTTCGGTCAGCGAACGGATTCAAATTGTTATTTGCAAACGCATTTGGAAGGATGGTGGGGGAAAAAAAATCTTGGTTTGTTTGTTCCTTTCGTGGACGCAGCATCTCTGTGCCTGGTGGATCTGGCAGGAAGTGAGAGGATGGTGAAGAGTCAGTGTCAGGGAGAACGTTTCAAAGAGATGACCGCCATCAACGGCTCCCTGTCCAACCTGGGCATCGTCATCGCCGCGCTGGCAAACAAGGTCAGACCGTCTGCAGGTTCTAAACGTCCGAACGGGATAACTGTCTCTGTACCGAGCATTCATGTCATCTGACCCTGAAGTGGAACCTGTGTTCTAGGAGAGCTACATTCCCTACAGGAACTCCAAGCTGACTTACCTTCTGCAGGGCTGTTTGGGAGGGAACAGCAAAACGTGAGTAGATCAGACCTTTACCCATGAAAACCTTTATCGTTTTTTCAGCTGTCGTCTCCGCGTCTGCACCGAACACGGAACCGACCTTTGTATTTCAAGGTCAAGGTTCAGGTTCCACAATAGAATGAATACTCCAAATAGTCATTATGTCCTACAAACAAGTGCTCGATTATCCAAACAGAGGCGCCGCACTAATCTAAGCCTGATTTATCACTTCGCCTCTCGAGTGAAGTCACCTGCGTCGGTGACTTCTGATGCCTTGAATTCTTCTGAGTTAATATCGGTCGGCTGTGTTTTGTGTCTCGTCCAGCCTGATGTTTGTGAACATCGCCCCGGAGGCGGACAGCTTTGGGGAGACGCTCAACTCTCTGAGGTTTGCCAGTAAGGTCAGTGAGTCCCGTTTCAACGTTGCCGTGTTGTGATGCCACAGAATCGTCGAAGAATCGTCCGCTGACGTCCTGTTTTTGTCCTCCTGCAGGTGAACGACTGTGTGATTGGGACGGCTACAGCCAACAGGAAGTAGAATTCAATGCCCTCAAAAACAAAAGGAAAGGAGAGAAAAGAAAAGAAAAATACATAAAATACATTTCTGTTTTTACCGTTGTGGTCTTAGTCTGACATTTTGAGCACAATTATTCAATCTGCATCTGTTTTGAGTTGGCAATGTGCTGTCGTACTCGGCGCGTTGTCAGTTAACGAAAACCAAAAACTCTCGCATGTTCTAACTTCTGTCTCAGTGAATTGGATCTGTAAATATTTTTTATATTTTTGTCCCCTCTGTCGTGGCTGATTTTATTTTATAAAACACCCTCTTATTTTGTTTTTAAATATACCATCATAGTAAATCTTTAGCTGGTGTAGCGGTTGCAATTAAATGTCACAGGCAGCATTATTCCTCCTGCCGTTCTGCGTTTTGTTTAATCAGTGATTTGTGTTGGCGCAACAACATGCTGTATGTAATAATGAAGACTTTAAAGTGATTATCCTTCAAAATTTAATACAAATTTTCCTGTGTTTTTTGTTGCAAAAATAATTGATCCGATTTTGTGTCGTGTCTGACCTGACGTTCCCGCGGAGAAGACACACGGAGTCCCGTGTAACATGATTTTTAGTGACGAACAGGGAAACGTTAGGAAGTCTCCTCCAGCGAGGGGGGACACAGATCGGATACACGAGCAGGAAAACGGAAAACTGACGACGAACGGGTCTGAACCTAACAGTTCAAAAACTGCCTCCATCCAAAGAAGGCACGAAGCTACATGGAGTTAGCCTCCGTCTTCAAACGGGCTCCCCCTAACGCCACCATGCGTCTCACAATTCTTCATTAGTCCTCTGACCCCTGGGATAATGGCAGCGCCTCACCACCCTGCTGTTTTTACACCAAACCGCCGCTAGATGTCAGTCAGGAGACAGAAATGCTTTAAGGATCATCACTTTAAACAAGACGAACTACTTACTAATTTGTTCTGATCATATTGTATAGATTACTGCATACAATAAATGCATCACTTTGTTTTTACCTTCTGTGTAAGAGCATTTGTGGACCGAGTACACAATCATTTATCTCTTGTGCAAACTACCGACAGAAGCTTGATGCTGAAAATGTGTTAAATAAATTCTTTTAAAACTAAAGCTTCCTCAAAGACTTTACATATTTTACAAATGTCAGCGGTAGAGTCCTCTGTGCGAGGAGATGACGGTTGTTGTGTGACGAGCAGGTTGGTCTCTTGGATCGGCTCATTGGTGGCGTCTGATCCGTTCTGTGGTCCCACAACAGCTGCGGATCCCTTCAGAGTGTCGCCTGATTTAAAGGAAGAAGAAAAAACCTAAATCAGCCCGACGGCGGCAACATATCCTGTCAAAATATTTGTCGGCTCGTCATCTAATCTTCAACGTCACCCTTGTGAGATGGAGCCATGGACTGTTCTGCCTTGGCGGAGGTGTGAGTGTGATCATCTTCTTAATTCTCTTATCATCAACTGCCCGCTGAGATTTCCTCTGTGGCTTTATTTAAATTTTTTTAATGTTTACTTCTTGTCAGCACAGTCTGTCCCTGCCTCTCTAAAATGTAGAAATAACCTAATTTCGGTGTGATAACTTTTTCTGAAAGTTGTTTGGTTTCATGTGGTCCCATCATCAGTGGCTGTGACCTCGGTCAGAGTGTGTTCCTGTTAGTGACGATGTTCGACCTGTATATTAATATCATAATCATCAGTATTGTTGTGTTGTGTTGTGATGGCGCTGATCATGATTAGATTTCTTTCTTTCTCTCTCTCTTTTTTTGTCGGCTGAAGTCTGGCTCGTCTGTCTGGAATCTTCTTAAAGGAGACGCGTCTCTGTCTGCGCTCGGATGAGGAGCAACATTTGGGAAGATGGGCCGCAAAGTTGTGCCTCTGCTCCAGGATAAACCGGCCGGACGGTCCGCCTTCAGCTCGGACACGAAGCTCACCTGTGACCGGCTCGGCGTCCATTAAAGACGGTGAGTTTGAACGTCCGCAGCGGCTCCGTTTTCCGTCAGCGACGCTTGTGGCTAAGCTAGCAGGCTAACGTCACAGCTGTGGCGGGCGGCTGTCGCTCCGACTCCCCGAAAGCGGCGCTCCGTCTCCGGGGCTCCGCGGGCGCTGCTCGATCGGCAATAATCGAGGATCGATAAATGCTCGTTTTTGTGCAGCTCGTGGACTTACGTGTGTTTGTGGTCCGGTCGCACGGAGGAGAACCGAACCACGTCCGCTTCACGTTGTCATGTTGACATTTTGTGAAATGATGAGTTATGATGACATTCCATCAAATATTTGCCTCCTTTTCTGTCCGGATCATTTGTGAGAGTTGTTTTAACAGTTTTATTTTCGTGTCATGGTAAAGTCAGGTTGAAATTTGTCATCAGTAGATTTCCTTTTGATGTGGGTTTTTTTTTTCTCATTAAATTTTAAAAATGTATTTATTTATTTTTTTAATAAAGACTGTTTAGCTTTTCAGGTGAGAAAATTAGCATCGATTTTAAATTTCATGTTTTTTTTTCAAACCCGTCTTTAGTTTTGTTGTTTCTTTCTTTTTAATACAGCAAACAAAAAAAAAATCACTAAAAAGCAAAACTACAAAGACGGCATTGGACAGAGAAGGTTAAGGCCCCACACGAGAGAGGACGTCAGACGGATCCAGAAATATGATTTGAAATAAAACCGCGTGTGTTCTTCAAATAAATCTGCTCCAGTGGAAGTCTTTGCTCTTTCAAAGTGCTGCGTTAAATACAGAGACGTGGACCAGCAGTAAACTATTTGCATGATACGATTGAGACCCTTTTTGTTTTTGTAATTCTGACAGATGTTGATTTGTGCCCAGATGCAGTCCCTGTCTGTGGACCTGGGCTGCAGCAGTCTGGCGCCCGGCGACCCGTCCGGCTCGGTGGTGCAGGTCTGCTTCCCGAGCTCCCAGGTGTCCGTGCTGGACAGCCTGAACAGGCAGAGAGAGGAGGGCAGGCTCTGTGACCTCTCCATCCACGTCCAGGGTCAAGTGTTCAAAGCCCACCGCTGCGTCCTGGCAGCCTCCTCTCCGTACTTCCATGACCAGGTATGACACAGACCTGACCCCCCCGCCTCCCTCTCCTCCTTTTTTTTTTTTTTCCATGTTATGTTGTTCTGTATCTGCATATAAACAGTAGAGTGTTATTTAGTTTAGGTGATATGAATGAGATCCACATTTTATTAGTAGTGGATGGAGCTGCGTATTTGTTGAGGATATTTAAACTTTGTACTTTACTGTTGTGTATTTGTCGCCCTGTTGGGCCACATATGGATAGAAAAAGATCTAATCTGACCAATGATCCGACAGGCTCAGTCCAGATCTAAAGGTCCTGAGTGAGTTGGTTGAAGCTTGGCTGCACCATCCACAGTCTCTGCTGCCCTCTAGTGGTGGACAATGGTCAGGACAAGCTGCCTGAGTGTTTGTCCGTAGCCTGAACAGAATGTGTTAAAAAATAAAATAACCAGACTTAATTTTCCAGATCCACCTCAAAATGTCCCATAATCCACCTCTCTACAGGATTTAACAAAAAATCATCAATAAACTAAGACCCAGTAAAGACAGGGAACAGCAAATGATGGGGTGTCGGTGCATCAAAGTGGTTTTAAATTTGAAGGTTAACACCTCAATAACATCACTCTGGACTCATGCTGGCAAATCCGAGCTTCACGCCAGAACAGATATGAACATATAGAACAAAGGAAGTGTGAAAAAATGGAGATTGAAGGCGTTCGGTGTGAATGCAGCTTCACACACACACACACACACAAACGTGTGTTTCTTATGTTTGAATCTCTCTGCTCAGTCACCTCCTTCATTTGTTTGCTCTCATTTATCTTATTAATTTTGTCATGATTGAGTAGGAGGAAAGGTGTCATCAGATCTTTCCTAAATTTATGCAGCGCCTGGACTGGGGCCAGTAGTTTTATCTATTATTAGCAACCCTGAAGCCCTGAAACAAACAGAGCCAACAATGAACTGATCTCACGAATGAATAAATCACTCAAGTCCACCAAACTCTCTGTGTC
>OMNV01016732.1:24424-53156 GCA_900303265.1 Brotula barbata | reverse complement strand
ACACAAATAAATATATATGTATGTGTATATATATATATATTACATATACACATATATTTATATGTGTATTTATGTATGTATATGTAATGTGTATATATATATATATATATATATATATATATTATGTATATATATTATATATATATATATATATATATATATATATATATATATATATATATATATATACACATTACATATACATACATAAATACACATATAAATATATGTGTATATGTAATATATATATATATACACATACATATATATTTATTTGTGTACAAAGGGATATGTTGAGCCTTAGGTTTCTATTCCGTGGAAGGAATTCCAGGAATTTTTAGATGGTCTCACTTTCACTTTCACTTTATTAAGTCATTACCATCATCATTGAAGATAACTCGTAGATAAATCATAAAACAATAAATGAATAAATTACGGTATTCCTGATTTTATTTTAAGTATCCTTTAAATTTCTCTTTATTCTGGATGTGTTGGCTATCTTATTTTATGCAGATTCCCCCAGAATGCATCGTCACATATTTGGCAACTTTGGACTTTTCATTTAATCCAGGCTCATTGGTGTTTATCTCTGAATAGATAGATAGATAGATAGATAGATAGATAGATAGACAGACAGGGAAATTCAAGTCATCCAGTAGCTGATAACAACAACAGCAAAACAACAACATAAACAATAACAAACATTTAAGAGATTAACAAAAGTTTAACCAAAGAGTAATGCACAGTTAAGTTAAACAAAATACTGTTAAACAGATTAATTTGGCTAAAAATTGGTCTATATAATAATAATAATAATAATTAATACTGATCGTTATTTTATGCTGGTAATAACTGGAATAACTATCATTTCAAGCGATGTCAGTGTGAATGAGTGATATTTAAACTTTCAGACTGACTTGACTATAAAAGTGCTGATGTGGTCAATAATCTTGGAGCCCTCTGGCTCTAATCCCATGGTGCACTCTGTTAGTAATGTCTCCTGACATTAGCCAGAGTTTTAAGTCAGTCCTCAGCTGACCTCATTACCCTCTTATCTCCAGGAAACGCTGTGTTTGAGCTCCGGCTACTCTTCCATGCCCTCACCAAATCAGTCTGTCAACTGTACCTGGCTCTGCTCCCGCTGCGCCGGGCAGCAGGTCACTTCTTCGAGGGTGTAAGATGCATCGTGAACATGGACCAGCAGGCCGCATTTCCTTGCAGCTACCAGCACCAATCCCAGCGCTCAGCCATGAGAACCGCCTTCCTGCACTTCCTGGAAAGCATGTGTGTGGCATGTGAAGTGGTGCCAAACCTCACGGGTGCGGTCCTCAGCGGGGCCGCTGCGATCTGTCACATGCTGCAGGGCTGGTTTTACGTGCACGAGGCCACGCTGCGCGCCATCCAGTTGAACCTCTTCTTCCAAATGGACGGCGAGAAGGAGAAATGGGACAGAGAGCGGCTCAGGGCCAAAGAGAGCGAAAAGAAGCAAAATGCCAAAGTGGTGGAATACGTGTCTGTGTTCTGTCAAGACCCCGTCAGCGCTCTCCGCATCAAGGTTGACGCGCCGCCTGTGTATAAGCCCACTCCATATACTCAGTAACTGGCACGTGGGGCCTTTTTATGACAGGAGAATCTCCTTCGCCTTTTCTGACCTGCATTTCCAAAAACTTTACACATTTTAGGATCAAGGTTAGGGGTATCCTGAAATATACAACTATACAGCCATTTTTCATACAACACGAAGAAAGATTATTTGGTGTCAAATGCAGGCCAGAAAAGTCCTTTCTATTACATGTACACAGGCAAATACACGACAGAAGGCAAATGGAGCACGAACAGAAAAAAAGAGAGAAATGACGAGGTGTATGGGGAAAATTTTGTTGTATATTGCAATATGATAAATAAATATCGCATTCAGGTATATTGAAATTAAACAATACTTCTTTAATGGCATATAGGGGATCTTTGATGAAACATTCATTTATACGCAGTGGTTTATGATTACAGCATTTTTCTTTTCTTTTCTAATGAACATATCTAATAAAAGATTATTCCTCTGTAATTCAGAGTTTCTCATCAATAAACAAAATTATAACATGTCTCTATGATGTACATCCATGTTTTTAAATAATGAGAGCTAAACTTTTACTTTGTATCGCCACAACAAGAGTTGCCGGAAGATTGCCAGCATTCTTAGCTAGCAACAAACTAGCACTGCTACTGCATTAGCAATGGTTTCTTTTGTGTCAAGTTTAAATAAAATTTCAATTAATATGGATAATATCATTTATTTGATATTACAATGATACAAATACCTCCAGAATGTGTTCTCTTTTAATATCATACAGCAGAGTTGATTATATTATTAGGTGTGTTACTGTTAAAATATCGATTTATTGCCGTATAACCCAAGGGACAGACAGACAAGGTGTTTCATCTGAGAGCTCTCAGAGCAGCGCTAAGATAAAACAGTTCTCCCATCAGTGGCTTGTTGGGGCTCAGTGTGGTCAAGTAGAGGTGACTGGAGACGGATCCGTTCCTGAGGAGACTAAAGTCTTGCGTCAGGTGCAGTCAGGAGCGGCTGAGGTGGAATATTCCCAGCTAAATTGAGGCAGGAATAAAACGTGATCAGGCAGATGGCGGTGTGATTAATCACCGGCAAAAACCATCTCTCACACACTGATAGTGAGACAAATGAGCGGTGCGTCATCGGTCTTACATAGTGTCTCTGCAATTCTCCTCACAGCTGCTTTGTTAACTCGATGTTCATCCTGCTCAGCCCTGTCTCCAGAGAGCGGACAGACAAACATAATTTTGGCACCAGAGATGCAGAACCTAAAGCCACACATATTTACTGGAGATGATCTCATTACTTACACCCTCAACTTCGTAACCGCCCCGTGTTTTTGCAGAGCCGACACAGCATTTTTCAGCATATCAGATGAAAGGGCTTCAAAGGAGAGAGGCTCACCTGCAGCCAACACAAGCGTTACAGAAATGGCCACCAGATGGAATTTAACAGTTAAAGATAATTCTGTTTTACCTGAGAGGATGAGGTTTGTTGCCAGATTTCGCACAGCAGGCAAGAACTGTTCCACAGTGAACACATGAGTGTCTGCCTCACAAAGGTACCTGAACACCACCTGGATAGAAAAACAGCTAGTTAACATCAAGCCTGTTGATTTAGACTTTTATCATTTAGTTTACCTTTAATTTACTTAATTGTTTCACCTTCTTTATATCTAAAACTGAAATCTACAAAAGAAAAGATTTCCTTTTAAATTTTCTCATTCCTCTGCACTACAATGATATGTCCTATGCCTCCTAGTGTTCAGTTTGTTACTCACAGCACATACTAAAATGTTTTTCTGCCCATCACTGGACGTCATAATGTGTGTGTGTGTGTGTGTGTGTTATGGTCAGAGTGGATTATAGGACCTGATAAGACTCTAGGAATGGTTGCAGTAATGCTTGCAGGAAGGAAGTGGTCCGAAGCCCCGCCTCTGTCACTGTCACATCCTGCTGACTGATGTGGACCGCTCCACATTTCATCAGCAGGGAGCACGACTCATCAAAGTCCTGATTGAAGGATAGAGATCAATATGAATAATATCAATGTTGTTGAATTGCAAATGAAGACCCAACTCTACACTGCTGCCATTTCACACTGTTAGGAGGTGAAAGTTTCCAAATTTGACCCTGAGACACCGGAAGGAAGACGCGCTATGACCTACACAGCTCTTACCTGCGATGATCTGCCAGGGATGAAGATGAATTCACAGGAGAAGAGGTCCTGTAGGAAGCAAAAGAAGGCAAACAGCACACCTGCGGATAGAACAGATCAGGACCAAGTAGGAGAAAATATTAAAATGTGTGTGTTCATGTATATTCACAAGCGTATAATTAAAAGGATCAAAAGATAAACGTTGGAAGTGTGTATACGATGACATCACCTCACTCACCTCTCTGTGTGCTCTTCGTGGTTTCTATCGCTATTGCAAGCATGGCCGGACGAACAAAAACGTGCAGTGCTGTATTCCTATAGGAAGCCAGCATCAGCACTGCTGCCGCCGTCCCCATCAAGGCCTCCTCTGGTCTGATTGGCTGTTTCCTCGCTGGTCCCTCCTCCCGAACCAGGTAGACAAGGCCCCCTTTATGGCAAACTATGGACTGATGAAGGGCCATGTTGGATGACATCACATCTGACTCGGCTACGTTTTCTACGGTATTAGAAAACGAAACAGCTTATAAAGTCTGTATAAGTTTTGAACAGTATATAATTTGGTATATATATATATATATATATAGTAAGTAAGTAATTGTATTATAAACATTGTTGTATAAAAAACATTGTATTATAAACAAAGGAAGAAGACATAAACAAGAGACGAACATCTGCAGATTAAAAAAAGAGAATCTTATGGATTCTGGATTCCACAGTGCCTCCACTCAGACAAGCGAACACAGAGTTTCAGTAGTGGAAGACATAACAGCATGTCTTATGTACAGGTGCCTGCACGTCTGTGTCTTGAGAGGTGAGGCATTCTGTGGGTCCTCTTAGGATATGTTACCTTAAGTTACTTTGGACTAAGGACAAGTCCATTAATCCACTGATGATGTCCTAAGTGAATCTGGACACTCGTGCCAACTTCCATTCTTCTAATCTGTCTGATCAACCTCGGTGTCCTGAGATGAGACGCAGGTACTCCAGGGAGACCATTTATGTCTTGTCTTGTCTTACTCCTGCTCCATTAAGTTTGCCTCCAACGTAATATGCAATAAGCACCTAATCATCATTCGAGGCACGTGAAAGTTGGATAACTCTAACAAAGAGCTGCTGTAAGGGCTTTCCTCTTCACCATGCTACATCCCAATCATGTGCTAAAGCTCAAAAAGGCACTCACTGGGCCAATTGAGCTGAGCCCCAAAGTCCAGCGCCAGCTTCCTGAGCCAGAGGGTTTTATCTGAGAGCTGTTCCCAAGCCAGTCCCTCCTCTTGGACGGTGATGGAGGGAGTCTGTAGCAACACGCAGGCCATGAGGGAAAAGGGGCTGAGGATAGACCCTTCCTCCTGGGCACGTACCACCACATGAGCCAGCCAGCTCACACAGGCCTGGGCCTCAGCGCTGGGCGTCTGTGGGAGATCTCTGTGAATGAAGATGAAGGGAGAGGGAGCAGGGAGGATGGAGGGGAAGAGAGATGCAATGAAAACCTGAAAGAGTGACAGGATGGATTTATTCTCATTCATAAATGATGGCGGCTTCCTATAGAAGAGCGACTCAACTCAAGATTTAACATGGTCCATAAAATAATCACATATCAGAGAGAGATGCTGTTACAATACTAATAATAGCTCAGAGTTTAATTAGATTTGTAGCAAGTGGTCAGTTAGATATTGTTGCACATGAGTATGGAATGAATTGTTAGTGGATTTTTTATTATATTATGACACAAAACACATACTTTAAACTACAATGACGTTATTTATTGGGAGTGTAGTGTGTGTCTCTGTATGTATGTGTATGCATGTGTAACTTCATACAAGTAAGAATGAATGAAGAGCAATACGGTTAAAAACAAGGGGGGAATAAGTCTAATGCAACTGTATTAATTTTGTCACAGTTAGAACAGAACCTCCCGCACCAAAATGAGTTTACAACAGCACAGCGTGATGTTTTTGGGTATTCTTAATGTATTGAGACATTATATTGTAATTATGCTATATACGATGTGTTTATGCTACATTAGTCAGATGGGAAATGATTTTTGTACCAATGTAAATATGGAATATGGAATGAATTCTCTACCTGGGTGTGAGGTTATAATGACAGCGGTTGATCTTTCCAGCAGACAGCTGTCTGACAGACAGAGGACGACCAAAGTTGACGTGCATGTTCCCATAATCCTCTAGTAGTACTGTCCTAGCCTTCAGTAGACCCTGCAGAAAAACATTGGAGGTCTGTGTGATCCATAAACAGGAACTCATCCTAAACCCAAATAATCCTAAAATATCAATATGCACGAACAAACAAATGAATAAAACAAAACACTATCTGGGGGACGTACGCTGGTGGATTCTTTAGGTTTTGGTGCACCAAGTAATTCATGCGCGAGCAGAGAATCCTCTAGCACTCTGTCGTAGCTGATGCTGATGGGTACCAGTGTGATGTCATAGACTTCACCTTTAAAAAAGGGCTCCAGCACCATGTGCATCATACCTGCAGACAGGGTTTACAGCTTTTACATGTCATTTTAATTTAAAGCTGCGTGCATGGATTTTCATTAACCAGGTAGCTGTGTGTGTGTGTGCTCTAACAACAAAACAATGGTTAGGGTTTGGAAGAATTCTTTCTGTTTGATAATAGTAGTTATCATGGTACCAGCTATATTAATTATTCAATGTTAATATAAAATACTATTGCTGTATTAAGACAAAAAAATAATCATCTGAAGCAAATTGACTATTAACTTGCCACCATTAGAATTCAATTTCCCCAAAACAATCCAATCTTTTCCCATACACAAACACACACCATTGCCATGAGTGCACACTCACCTAATTTGGGCAACAGTGACTTCTGTGTACGACTCCGTAAGCCTTCCACAAAGAATTCTAGAGGAGCAAATCCTCTCTGCAAAGTAACACATACAGAAATGACCTGAGCTGAATTCACACCATGTGAAGAATCCAGCGATCATTTGAAAAATACATGAACAAGGTGATGCCATGGAAGGAACATGTCCCACCCTGACAATGGTTTTGACATATTCTGACAGTACGGCCCAGTACAGCTTGTCAGAGCCAATGGCACGTCGGATGAAGAAAGCTCCACAGCCGCGGAGTATATCTCCTATCACCTTCATCCCTGAAAGAGCTGAGGGATGAGAAGAATAGAGACGGAAGAGAAAAAGCATTTGAAGCTGGACAGTAACGTCTACTTTAGAGAGGATGTGGTACATCTGAGTGTATCCTTTTGTTTGAAATAGATACTTGCGAACTCCTGCAGCGATGATGGGCTGTGGGAGGTCATAGGCGTACAGGATGTAGGATACAGCCAGAAAGTCCACGTAACTCCGGTGATTGGGCATCAAAACCACAGGAGAGTCCTGAGTGGCCTGTCGGAGCTGTTATGGCCGAAATGATTCAATGAGTCAAACTAATCTGCGTCAGATGATATGGATGGGAATTTAGTTTTATATATATGTTTAGATTCCAGATGAAAGGAAGCAAATATTTCAGAAATTCAAGTAGGAAAACCAAAAGTAAATGTTCCAGAATGTTACACATTAATCTACTGTTCTCTTCATTGACAGTAACCTCTAAAATATGCAGCAAATTAGGGGTGTGTGTGTGTGTGTATATGCTGCACTGACCATGTTGAGTCCCCCCATGTTGACGAGGAAGCTGGTAAAGAGTCTTTTGAACACCTTTCTAAGGATGTAGCCCATCAGCCTGATGAAGCCTATCTGCAGGTTTCCAGACATTGTGTTCAAAATCCCACAAACCTCCTCTCTCACTGCCTCCACAGACGACCCTGTCTCCATAGCAATCTGATGAGGAGAGAACATAGAACAGGAAAGAATGTTTACGTCGATCTTATACAGCATGGAGGTTACTTCAAATCACACACACGAAGGCTCGAACCTCCCTGGCCACATAACGTAGATGGTGAGACTCCAGCACGGCCTTGTTGAGGTCAGCAGGGGAGCAGGGCTGTGCTCCTCTGAAGGGTTGGGGGCTGTAAGTCCTGAGGGCGAAGCCAAGGTCACTGCTGTCCCTCCTCTCCAATATATCCACAAACTCTTCATCATTATCACCATCATCCAAACATGCTCTGTCTGACACGTTGGACTGGAGGAGAGAGACGGCATAAAGGATGAGTGTGATGTTAGAATGTAATCCTTCAACTAACTAAGCTGAAAGCAGGAAAATAATTAATTCTATTTATTTATTTTGTTTGTTTGTTTATATATTAGTCTGTCAGGTGCAACGTCGAATTCTGTGATTTAAGGAAAAATGACTTAATCATAAATTTCGATTATTTAGTGTTGATGACTGCGGTTGCTGTGTGTTGTTGGATAGGTTCTCTATTGCTTACGTCTGTGCTCACACATAGGAAGCCAATATGACAGGCACGCCTGTTTCTTTGCCTGTCTTGACGCCTTCTTGACAAAATGGTTTCTCTTTTCAAACTGTGGCAACCACATCGATGCATTTACGTTTTTCTCCATGTTTCCTGCATTTTCTGCCCTTGTCTTTGAACATTAATGTTGATGACCCTAATAGCCTTCACAACACTTCCTTACACTAAAAGTCTTTAATGTGATAATTCTTTATTTACAGGGTATACGTTAAGGTTTAATTTAACCCGATTTAATTTACTTTACATTCATTTATGTGCACTTACTCACCTCGAGCTTTAAGTTTGTAACTTTGTCCATGAATGTCACTGTAAATTAATCAAAATGCGATTGATTTCATCTACTTTTTTCCTGTTTTTTTGACTTTCAAAGCATGCACGTGAATGCATCATTAATTTTACACACATTCTTCAGAGAAATTAACTTTTAATACTCGATATTGTTTACTGCTAATACACCAAATGCCGTTATTACACTGCATTTGTTTGTTACTATTCCTCAACTCTGCTCGTTTTTAATCGACCAATAATCGGACATCACGGACTACAATTACTGTAGTGGTTTGAAGTGACGTTTTTTTTTCATTCATTTAAAGTTATCAGAAACAGAAAGCGACCTCACAGGATGAACAAACATGAACAAGTCGAGGCTTCTTACCATATTCATTCTTTACCGTAATGTAAACACCGTCAGCCGGTCGGTTGTCCTCATTTCCCCCTCGTTTGACTCTGAGTTTCCCGGAAAGGTCGCCGCTCCGTCGGGCTCCAGCCCGGGGCTCGGGCCAATGGTGGCGCTCGGTTTTGTTAACTCCTCCTGCACAGAGTACCGACCTGCTGACATTCAGATAACAGAACAGATTAAGATTATGGCGATAAATCCAACCATGTAATTTTTAACCTTTAATAAGCAGACTTTGTCACTGCAGTGCAATTGATACCATCATGATGGCTGCGTTCCATTTAGTTTTGACAGTCAGCCAGTGTGCGGTGTCAGTGTCTAAATACGCCCCGCCCCCAAGGTCAAACGCTGCATCGCCTCCTATTTATTTTATCGTATGGCTGTTTTTGACGTGACCTTAACGACATTGCATTGTGGGGGAAATCCGCCGTTGTATAGGTAGTTTGGTGTTGCTCTGGCTACGGATAATGGTCACTTATGCATCTTAAAAAACTGCACACAGATAAAAAGGCACAATGGAATTTGAACAGCAAGAGGTTAGCTTTATTATAATGGTTTCACATTTGGAAACTAAGCCACCAGCTACAAATGGAGGCGATAACAAGGAAACACTGTATGTATGTATGTATGTATGTAACTGGGTTCTGTGAGATATCGCACGAACGTTAACTAAATTTCTCTGTTGAGACTTAAACAAAGGGGATATTTTGTTGTTGTTCTGTTGTGTAATGTAATCTGATGGAAGTCTGACTCCCCAAATGCATTTCTTTATCTAAGACCCAGCAAAATGCTAACAAGTGTTGAGTAAGCTAAATGCTAATTGCTACTTTTAATGAATGGAAAACAACAACGATTTAGGAAATACATGCAAGAGACCCCATGGACATGGCTTAGGTGTTAGGGGTGGTTGCCTAGTGATCGAAGGGTTGCTGGTTCGATCCCCGCCTGTCTATGTCGAAGGTCCTTGAGCAAGACCCTAACCCTGAATTGCTCCCAACAAGCAAGTGGGCCTTGCATGGTTACCTCGGCTGTCATTGGGTGAATGCGTGAATGAATGAGTGAATGTGAAGCAAACATTGTACAGTGCTTTGGATAAAAGTGCTATATAAAAATGCAGTCCAGTCCATAAAATGGTAAAAACAGACATGAAATCCTACTTGATGCTGTCTGAGTGTCTTACCTCTTATAAGAAAAAAAAGTTTGTGCAAACAGCCATTTGTAAAATATCTGTGAGCCTCCAGAGATTTAGACGGCTTAAAAAAACATTTGAACCGCTCAGCAGTGTATGCACTAAGACAAAACACAATGTAATTAACAATGTCAATGTAGGTGATCAATGACAATTAACACCAATCCACATTCTTAACTTTTATAGAGCGGCTTTTTGACATCAATCCTGGTTAAAAAAAAAGCAGAATCCACCCCGTTGGTGCTTTGCTTTCCTCTCGCTCCCCTGATAGAGGTGATGTTTTATGTCTTTGTATCTACACTTTAAAACTTCTATTTTTTAGTCCATAGACAGCCATTAACAGTGATTGTCCTGTGTTAATACTAGGTTACCACTAGATGGCTGCAGAGACCAGCCACCCTATGTACACAAAACTGTGTGCTAGCATTGAATGGCTGAGTAAAAGAGGAAGATTGCTGCCAGGGTTTCTGCACTTCTCGTTGTTTACTGGTCCTACATGCTCATCGGATCAATCTGGTGTGTGAAGCTACAGCTTCTGTGAAGGTATGTAAGATATTTAAACATGAATCTGTCTAAAAGCATCTGAAGCTCATTGGATGTACTTGGTAGAAGATACTTGAAGCCGTTTCGCCTGTCATCCAAGGGGCTTCTTTATTTCTGGGGAGTCCCAGGCATTTAACCTCTGTCGGGTCATTGATACTACTTGGTTTGTTGCCACTCCTGACTGTTGTAACAACAGTCGTTACCTGTCATTGGAGACCTCTGAGGCCAAGTGTAAATGTCATTGGATTTGTCACATGATGCCAAATGTGAGTAGTTGTTAAGTCTCTTGGGAAGGGGTGAAATATCTGGGACTTCGCCGCAGAACTGAAGAAGTATCTACTGCCAAGTTCACTTGGTCTCTATTCAACCCTTCTTGGATAACCATGACCTTGATGACAGAGAATCTTCAGAGACGCCGTACGTGATTGCAGTTTTTCTGATGACGCAGATGCAAGTAAATGACATCATATTTACCATTTGAAAGTATTTTTCAAGGCTCAAGAATTCGAGAGTAAGGTGTGCATTCCAGGATCAATTGAGGCAGATGTTTTCCATCAATAGGTCTTAAACAAATAAAGATGGACATATTAAATGTGCCATGGGTGTGAATCAAGGCCGAAGAGTCAGATTCTAAAAGTCAAAATGTTCAGTTATTACGTTTTAATAATTAATTTTATTTGCATCACACTGTTCAATCACCCAAAGTGCAGTATAGCAACGCAGGGGTCTGTGCTGCTGGTGCCACCCCCTGTGGTTAGAGTAAACAAGTGACATGTAAACACACTGAATATGTCTTGAAAATTTGAAAGCTAAAATTAACACACACACGCATTGCTATATGAAGGCATATATGATTTAATCACAGCATTTTAACAATGACATGATCATAATATCCACAGTTGAGGCAAAAATAAAATACTTCAAGTCTGTTTTAGCTCTTTCACGGAAAGAATAATAGCTTTGCATCATATACTCACATCCTCGCTCATATTACACATACGTTAGGACTAAACACAACTACTGCAATGATACTCTACATTCAGATGCCTGTATTGATAATAAAACCAGAAAGCAGATTACAAAAGCAGAACAGCCGTTTCCAAATGTTTGTCATTTAGAAACACTTGAAAGAAGTATTCCCTTCATATCGTGGCCTGTAGGAATTCTGGGAGTAAAACTGTCTTACTTAAATGATATCACACAGAATTCACAGGGAATTCCAGTTAGCAAAACACTAAATTACAATTCAGTAATGGCAGTGCTACACGCAAGAGTCTGCATCTCTCTGTCACGTGATTAATCAAATAAATAAAGTATACTTCGTGGCATTTATAAAATTAAGCATATTCCTAACATGCAGAATATGACCCACACACATGCAGACTACAGATGATGACTGTATGCCTTCTTGTTGCTATAAAGACAATTAAAAGTCAATTTCAAGGAAGTCAATAAGATGACATAAAATTCACAGTGATCTGGAGCGAAAAAAAGTCATTTGTGCAGATGTGCTGATGTTCATTGAAATATCAAGCTACACAGGCATTCACTCATGGACACTGTTGGGTATACTAAAACTGAACGTACTGTAAGATAAATAATACTGACGCGTGAGATTCCCTTTGACACAAACATCATTTATGACAAATGTGTAGCTGTATGAACAATCAACCTGCATGTATCTTTGCATTTTCATGTTGATTAAAGGATCTACGAAGTATAACAGTCTTAAGTGTAGGAAAATAAATTCTACAGTAAATATTTGGCACAATATTACAGCTATTCTTTACAGCCATTAAATACAGTAACCGTATGTCAGGCTTTGCTATTGAAATCATATCAATACACACCACGCCATTTTAAATTAGCTAAGCTACCTAAATAAATTACTATCCTTTCTCATGCACCCGCTGGACACTTTTGATATAATTGTGCCTATATCCATCTTGTGCGTAAGTAAGACTATTCGCAGCAGTTTAGCCTCTGCTGTGCACCAAAAGTGCTCCCTCATCTATGGAAATTTAAAACATCTACATATATTATATCCACATACATACATACATTATCTATACCACCCTTATACTGTAGGGGGCTGGAGCCTAACCCAGCGGTCACAGATGGCAGGTCACCAGTCTATCAGGGCTAAAACAGACAGACCTCATTCACACTCCCATTCACACCTACGGATGATTTAGAGCTTCTAATCCGCCCAAGCTGCATATGTTATGTGGGAGGAAACCTACGCATACAAGGGCAGAACATGAAAAGTCTACACAGAGAGGCCCAGATTGGTCCAAACTGTGCGGTGGGGTGGCAGTGCCATGGTGTCATCGGCATCATTACTGTCCAAATGACTGTACCATTGTCAAAACAAAAGACGCTCAACAGGCTGCTGCTGATAGTCAGCTGCTGGGGCTGGGAGTCTGTGGAGGTGTAGTTTCCTGATGATCCACCTGGGGTAGCTGCTCCCTCCAGTATGTGAAGTGACTGTATGTGTCTGAGCAGGGGAAGTCTGAGGAGGAGGCACGGGCCTTGAGAGGAAACACGTGGTCCACCACCTCACACAGACGCACGTAGCTGAGGGTAGAAGAGAAATGGAAGAGGAGGATGAGAGGAGAGGAACAGAGTCAATAGAACCAAAAAAGGAGGAGAAGGGAGGAGAAGGGAGGAGAAGGGAGGAGAGGAGCGGAGACACCAATGCAAACTGGGGGATGGACTTACGATGAGATGTTGGTCTTGGCATGCTCCTGCACCAGCTCTCCTTTTGGGTTTACAGTAAATATCCTGTTCAATGGAACTCCAACTTCTTTATAGGAATAGACATCCTAAAAATATAAGGAGAGAATGGAGGAGTGATTTCATTCTCATTCTCCTGGGGCATAAATGCACAAGGAGTTTAAACTATTAATAACGAAGCCTGTGTAGATGGGTGTGTACCGTAGGTCTGTTGCCAAAGGCTGCGTAGAAGGGCTGTGTGTTGGGGTAGAAGAGGTTCTTGATGTCAGTCAGACACTCCACCTTGAACTTTTCTGGTTTCTTCTCAATCACCTCTCTGATACACACACACACACATACACACACACACGTAAAAATACATTATTTACTAGTTTCTTTTGCATTTCTTTCATGGGAATGGAAGGTAAATTATAGTGATCACTTAAATACATAAAATGATACCTGTGCAGGGCTGAAAGGAGGCTGCTGGGGCTGAGCAGCACAGGGCCCATAGGGAGCATGGTTCCTCTCTCATTGACCCAGTGGAGGTAACCTCTGGTCATGTCAGCCATGCCGATTGCTCGAGCTGAACAGTACAGGAACTTGTAGCCATTCCTTTTGGTGAGAGATGAAGATTTGTTGATTTCACCCACAGTGCTCTGCTTCGATCATCGAGCAGCGACCAGAAAACCAACATGCATAAGTACAGTGATGCTTACTGGCTGACTTTGTGGTAGAGTTGTGCAATGCCTTGGTGGGTCCAGTCCTTCCCCAGAGTGGGCAGGATATGGCCCAGAGTGTCTGACCTGAAGGGATTGGAATTAAGACGTATGAGTGCAGTCTTCAAGATACTACAGCAGTACTTCAGAATTACACAAACAAAAGAGATAATCCTTAGTTTTTGATTTTTTTTTCTCCCTCTCGTGACTGACATCTAAAGGTAGTGTGGGGAAATAACAGCAGGTTGGTGAACAACTGCTCCTATAATTCCAAGCGAAATGCAGCTGTTGCAGCAAGGTGATGTCAGATTGCAAAACAAAACATTCTGTTTGTTTCTGGATTCCTCTAACTGTATTTCCCTATTTTAAGTTGCCTACATACCACTTCCTTATAGATTACTACGTCGATGATGTTGTCATGTGACACAGGACTTGCTGAATCATTTTCCCGGAACTGTCAAATTATCATTTAACTTAAAAAAGTTCACAACGTACTAATGCCACTTCTGGACAATAAAATCTTAGTAAACGTATACATGCATAGGGTGCAAAACACACCTGGTGATAGTTCCATCTATGTCAGATATAATTATCTTGTCATCCCAGTTCCAGAGATAGATGGTTCCCTGGCAGCGGCAGGTTCCCTGATACTGTGTTGTCACACTGAACATGACATCATTAGGACCATCCTGCAACTGGAGAGACAGCTGTGTGTGTGTGTGTGTGTGTGCGTGTGAGAGAGGGTGAGAGGGAGAGAGAGAGATCAATTGAAAAAGAAGGAAGAGAAGGATAAGAGAAGGAGAGGATCATATCAATAAATTAATAACAATAGTGTAGTGACTATTTTAAAATCGAGTGGAATCAAACAGAACTTTTCTCACCAGCTGCTCTGATGTGAGGCGCAGTGTTTTCTTATACGACACACCCCCAGGTGTGATCCCAGATTCTGATTGCACCGAGGTAGAGTTCAACTGGGCTGCCATGTGGTCTTCATCGCTGGAAGAATACTCCTCTTTATGTCTGCAAAAAGAGAGATCAGCACTCTGTTAGACTTTAACAGATACAGAGGACAACAATTGTGAATTCCTGAATCTAGGAAAACACTAATCCTAATCCTGCTGTTACAAATGCTAGTTTACCTATTTGTCATGATACCGTCCGGTTGTACAGAGCCACAGGCCCCACGGTCAGAGACTGAATCCTGCAAGAAGACAAACATTTGATTATGATTTGTCTGTTTTGATTTGATTATGTTCAGTCTGTCTTATTTCGCACTATACAGCTTTAACTTCAAATCAAACTGATTTGAAATAAACAGTTAAATAGTAAGTAGTAACTAGTAATTAACATCTTAAGTTCACTTAATCATCAGACTGTTACCGTTTTTGTGCCGTTGTTTCGGCCTCTCCAGGAGAACCACCACCTCCCTCCTTTCTTGGGCATCTTCTCTTTCATTATGTTTTCTACTGCAGCCTGGAGCGACGCACACACAACCACAAACAACCATGGACACACCACAACACAAAATCACACTTGAACAACTGAAGCCAAAACACAGCAGAAATCAACAAACTGAACAATGTGTCTGCAGCTGGAATGGGGAAAGGAACAGGTTTGAGCCAAGAAAAAAAAGAGAAAGAATCGAAGAGCTAATGGAGGAAGTTTGAGAAAGTCAAAAACAAGACTGATGTCTCATACAGATCTGCAGCCCGGTAAACATGTCAGACAACTGAGGAGGAACTCCATAGCTGAATTTATTTGCGGAAGGGTGGATGGGTGCAGAGTTGGCACAGAGAAAGAGGAAGTGATGGAATAAGAGGGGAGAAAATAGAAGGGAAGTCAAGCTTTAACTTGAGTGAGAAAACTAAAGTAGTTCAATAGTCAACATCTATCATGTAGCACGAATCAACTGTTAAAAATCAAGGCATGACTGTTGATGCAGATCTGACTTTCAATGTCGATATTAAAAATAGTAGCCCGGTCGCACACTTTCGCCTCTGTAATATAGCCAGGATCAGATTATTCCTTGGCCCGGCAGATGCAGAAAAAGTGCTGCTTGTTGAAAACACTACTGCTACTGTGATCTCATCCCATCACATCTTAACTGGATGATACAACCTCAACCCTCTCTGCATTCAAATTCTGGATCAGGACTCATGCTGATTTATGTCCTGAACTTCAATCACATCTCTTGTGGAATCTTTATTAAACCAGGTCTCAAGAGTTGTTTTCATATTATTTTCTTACATTGTTAGTGGATTTCTATGTAATTAATTTCTCCCATGTGTGGCTTCGGCCCTTTGAGTTGAGGGAATCTGTCTTTATATTTCCTCTCCCGAGGTATCTTCCTCTCCTCCTTCATGTCAAGGTTTTTTGGGGAGTTTTTCTATGTCTCCATAGAGAGCTTAGGGCTGGGTCCAGAATCATTATTTAGTGGGCCTGCAAAGCCTTTTGATATTTTATATGTGATATTGGGCCATACAAATAGACTTGACTGACTTGACATGAATAAATCTTGCCTGAAGCCGGATGTGCACAGTGAGAGGTCTGACAGTTGGCAGAATGTGTGTCCTAGTACACCTTACAAATCTGGGAGCTCCCAAGTTTGGATAAAATCACTGAATGAACTCAGCCTGTGGAAATGACTTTCAAGTTCGAGTTCAGGGCAGATAATAGTTTTAAAGTTATTATTTATTTAACATTACTTTTAGGGCTATAGACATGAATTCAGACTGCCTCTTCCGTATAAACACAAAGATAACAACTTCTTGAGGCCTTGAGGGCAGGCAATCTGCCAACCGAGCAGGAGCCCGGCCTCTGTCTGTGAAAAAGCAAGGGTGCAGTACCAGTTTTGATCAATAGAGGGGCGAGTATCAACGCCACACGTGTGTAACGTCTTACCTTTGGCAGGGGTTTCTGAAAGGCATGCATAGCCAGCATAAGTGGGGCTGCAGTGCTCCAATTATAGTATCTGCGGGGAAAGCAAAATATATTTATAACAATTAAATAAACTGAGCTTTTTCAGCCAATTTGGTTTACACAGTCTGAATTTCTGCTGCAGTGTATGGCAAGAAAAACCATGCTGCACACACTGCATGATAATTCTACTGGTTACAGTTATAAATAAATAAATAAAATAAAACAAAATAGAATAGAATGGAATAATTTTATTGTGGTCTTACTTCAAGCCGATTTTTACAACCAAGTTGGGATTGTCAATGATTGAGGGGTTCTCTGAAAACTGCTGGTAGGAAATGATTTTGGCGTGGAACTGCTCTGTAAGGAAACACACAAGTGCACGTTAGGGCCTGACTTAGTATATAAGAGCTGTTTTTATCACAGTCCTGTGTCAGTAAGGGTGGTTTACCTTTGGTGATTTCCCGATTATCAGTGAGTCCTCCACACAGAGAGATGGCAATAGAGGGCAGGTCAGCCATGGGGTCACAGTTGCTGTCGACTCCGCTGTCCGCCGCTGAGCTGAGCAACTGTGGGGACACGCTGGTGCTGTGGAGTCCTGGTTCAGAGCAGCTCCTCACTGGTGCGCCTCCGTCACTGCAGGGGAGCAGAAGTGTGTTTGTATATGTGATGGAGTCTTATGGAAACCACAAACACAAGCATTATGAGTCTGCGTGGATTTGTGTACCTTTTAGGAAAATACAATGCTGCAACCTCAGGCTCCAGCCCTGTGATGTCATCCAGGTAAATTCCATCTGAACCCAGATGTCGGCTCCTCTTGTCTGCAATAGAAAAATTATTAATTTTATGACAAATTGGCATTTCTATGGAAGGCTCAGAACTTATCAGTCAGCTTTTGCATTGTCTGGATGGCGCAGCTTTCACGTTACCTCTCTTCTTGGATGGCGAGTCCGTCTTGGATGTTTGGTGAGGCCCTCCATTGCTATCCTCCGTGTCTGTCGTTAATTGAGCTGCCACGGCTGCTGTTGGTGTAGCGCCACCTGAAGTCTCTGCAGTTCCAGAGTGGGACTCTGCTATGATGGTGTCAACTGTGTCTGTGTCTGCTGTGCTCTCTGTCTCAAACGGTCCGGGCAGTATTTCAGAGGAGGGTTCGCACCGTTCTGAGGACGTCTCGTGAGGAATCACGCGAAAGTGAGTGTTCTCAGATACGGGGATGGACACAGGACAAACTAGTGAGGGTTCTGATGTCACTGGAAGAAAGGATGGCTGGAAAAGGAATGACATGGAAGGATAAAGATAAACCCCCAGACAGGAAGAAAACACATGAAACTACAATGACTTATGAGAACATTAAAATATCAAACGCATTGGGAGAAAATATAAGAGACTGTTTATATGCTCGGATATTTCTGTGTTTGCACTGCACACTTTGGTTACCGTGGCAGCCTGTGGCAGCTCTCCCCACGCCCAGTGCATGGCTGGATTCCGACTGTCTGGCTGATTGTTCAGTAGCTCCGAGTCGCTCTTGGGAGTGGAGGGACGAGAGTTACCGGGGCTGAGAGAGGAGGAGGACAGGATGGATATTAATCACAGAGACAGTTTCCCCTGTCTGTGTCAGTGAGGAGTTATTGGTCCTGTGTTTGGTACCTCTGGATGGGGCTCCACTCTCCATCTGAACGAGTGAAGATGCCAGGTTGTTTGTAAGAACTGCAGCTTGTCTCCTCTTCTCTTATGACATCCCGAGACGAAGACCTGAGGGACACAGATACGTGACATATTTTAATTAAAGGACACTGGTATAATTTTTTAATATATTGAATCAGTGCAATGTATCAATCTGCTGAATCCGTGCATTGCACTTGGTTTGAAATGTCTAAAAATTGCAGTTTTATTCGATTACTTGCATGCAAAAACAATGACAAATCACTATCGAACAGCACGTTAGCACCTTACATACAAACGTTATTGCGAAAAATCTTGATTATTACCGGCCAAAAAAATACACCAATGGGGTGCTAAGAGGAACCTGATATTGTGTCTAAATATAGATGTAATAAAATCCTATACACACGTGCACAGATAGAAATAAATCTGTCAGTGCTTATTTACAACTGTTGCTGTGCTCATTCAGTCCTTCAAAACAACAGCAAAATACGTGACATGATTGGCCTACATACCGTACGTGTTTGGCCGTTTTGGATTGAAAAACAGAACCACACACCAAGGCCAAGTCACACCGTGGCACCAATATGTGCACACGTGTATACATGTGCACGTTGACAAAGACACGCAGTGCAGACATGTCAAGCAATTTATCATATGGTTTATCTGTAATGTGTGCGTGTGTGTGTGTGTGTGTGAACCACAGCTAGAACGGCTCCACTACATGTGACACCGCTCTGTTTATTCTTGCCTGCCAGACTCATTTCAGCCGGTCTCAAAGTTTGTTTCTGTGATCCTTATCTGCTTTAGCCTCTTTTACTCATCTGTTACTTGTTATCTTTGCTCCCAGTCGCTCCCAGGCATGCTTATGTTTCATTTATTATCGCCCCAGGTTTCTGTCTTTCCTACAAGCTAATCTAGTTTATTTCTTACCTGTTGTTCTCCATCTCTGCCCCTTCATCTGAGCTGATGTCTATGGTGAACATGTCTTCATCCTCAGAGTACTCCCCGCACTCCTCCTTCTTCACGCTGTCTGCCCGACATTTCTTCCTCCTCTTCCTCCTCTTCTTTACTGTCATGCTGCCACTTTCCCCCGTGCTCCCCGCAGGGCCCAGGGTCTGCAGGGTAGCCCCGGAGCTCTTCCCCATAAGCGAGGAACTCATCAGATCTGCTCCATCTGACAATATGGGAGAAGTTGCCAAGTAGGATGGAACCACTTCCTGTTTAGACAAGAAACGGGAAGTCATATGGTGATGGTAACCAAGGTTGACCAAGTTGCTTCCCTCTTTAGAAATCACGTTTTGAGTAATATCTACATTACTTGTGGACTACTTCAAATTGTATGCGGCTTTGTAAAACAGTGTGTGATGGAATGACACCTTGTCTACCCTCAGACGCCTTGTGTATAAATCAACTTGTCTTGTCTTGTCATATCAGTGGATTTCCTATGCATTAGCAATTTGGCTAAAAAGGTAATCAAGTGAAGGTTCTAAAATTGATCGGTATGATTAAATCCAAAAATCCTGTTATTAGTGCTTAAATGTAACTGTAACATTTTCATTCAAAATGCCACACCAAGTGCCATTATAACAATTTCTTTGTTATTACTTCCAGGGTGAAAAGTGCATGTTCAGACATAACATCAACATCACACCCTGACATACACAGTATGTACACACTGACAAAAAAACTATCACTCTCACAACCTCTTATCTGGCATTAAGTCAGATACTATCTGCAAACACCATAAAACTAAAAGTTCACTGTGTGACTCCAGTGTTACTGTTTTGCGCAACTTTGGTCCAATGTGGACAATCACTACCAAACTCAGCAAAACAAGTGAGCCAATCCAGCCACAGAATGTGTTCCTGAGTTATTCTGCGAAAAGAGGCCGTTCCACACATACACACTCCTGCTTTCCATGAAAGGAAAAAGCTTTCCAGGAGGCAGCTTCGACTGACAATGCGGGGGGGACAGAAAATGTGTGTTTGGGCTAGATTGTGCTTTCTTCAGCAAACCGTGAGCAGAAGAAAAAACGATCCCAATGCTCCATGAATGACTCATCTGATTACCACTAATGAGGCAGAGAGACAGAGAGAGAGAGAGAGAGAGAGAAAAGGAAGGGAGGGAAAAAGAAAAAAAGGGAAAAAAAGTGGGGGGAAATTGAGCGGCAGCCATGTGATTTGTGGTCTAACAATGCTCCCTCACGTTTTTAATCCCCGTGCCAAGAAAGATTTCGGACACCCAATCCTCCTCCCCTCTTCTTCATGCCTGGGAATCTGACACCGCTCTGGGAGAACCTACTTCCCTCCTGGTAGCCTCCAGTCTCCGCAGTCCCACCACTTGTTTATGCCTTTCAGCTGCTCTCAATCCTTTACATTTTGGTGTGAAAGTACACAGAATTTGTTTTGTTTTTCAATGTATGGGGCAAACCAACATGAAAACTCACACACAAATTTGCAGAGTTTGCACAAATGTATATGAATTTTAATCATAGTTTTGAATGGTTGTCTATAGACTATACAACATAAAACATGGAACTCAGTGTGAGTTGGCAACCATCAACCTGTCGTGTTATGACCACTCCCTAGGTTTCCAAAAGCACATTTGTAAACCTTTGGTTTATGGATATCACGTGTGGACCCAGTTGAATATAGGTCAGACAGCCGGGGTTTGTAAAAGCTTCATTCAGGAGTCACGCTCCCTGATGAACAGCAGAATGCTGCTCAGCCAAAACGAAAAAAGGAAAAATTCCAGGCCTCTGTGCCAACTCTGCACACTGCATGACCTCGTTCAAACTGTAGTATGGCTGTAGGAAAACTATAGTAGGAAACATGGGTGTTTCTAGGCCTTCTAGGAGGAGGAGAAGGCTGTTTTCCTTTGAATCTAGTTTTTATTTGAAGCAAAGTGGACCACAAACCGCCAAAGTAAATGCAGGACAAAACCAATTTGGTCAATTCGCTTACAACTGCTTACAACTTGCAACTACCATACTTGGAGAACGGCAGACAAGTTATTTTTCCATACCTGATCATTTTCTGTTTCTTGAACAAAGAACGCCTCTCCGTTGTCCCCCAGCTTCATATGTAGATCCACTGGTTCTCCATTGATCTCCATGTCCACCTGTAACAAACAATAGAGGAGAGAAGAGGAGACATTTTACCCCAATCTTAATCATCATCACCATAATTCTGCATCCACTCTATAAACAACCTGTGTTTACTTTGTGTTTCCTTACCACTTTCTCTTTGGAGCGGAGGACGCCCATCTTGCCGAAGCGCACGTGGAAGGGTGAGCACTGCAGGGAGCCATCGGGCTGTCTCACTACGATAACGTCAATGCAGCCAGACAGGGTGGCAGGATTAAGGCCTCGGTACAGCTCTTTGACCTGGACAAACACCTGGCCTGCCAACTGGCCCACGTAGTTCATGGTCTGACGTGTCTGTTGGAGGGAACATGGAGGAGGGTGGAATTAATGAGGAAGAACACAGGCAAAATATTAGGGAAATGTAAAAGAATTGATTCATAAGCGCCATGCAAGTACTAAAATTGATTGGGATTAAAGGACGCATGTGGCAGAATTCCATTTCTCCACACATAAATCAGTCATACTTGTAACAAGCCGAGAAAAGAGACTTCAGGATTCTCATGTCTGTCAAAACGTCAGTTTGAACAAGTAGTTTTGAAATGGAGTCAAATACTGTGCCACTATCTGCTAAACTCTACATCGCTGAGCTGGCTGCAAGGGGCTGTCTGACAATTATACGTACGCGTGGTGAGCAGGCACCATTAAATAATAAACCATTCAAGTTTTTAGAAATATTTTCCAATCTGGAAATGTCTCGTCTGCAGGAGTGGAAAATAGTGCCAGTAAAGATATATTACTCAAATGGGTGCTTGGACGCCACATCACTGTGGGTATAACGTTCAAATGGTCTCTTGCTGACTTTAGCAATGAGTCATGGCTCATTCAATTCAATTCGCACACAGCAGACACTTTTATCCAAAGTGACGTACAATTCATTCGCATAATGTCCACCAAGTACAACTCGTTTTTAATAATTATTAGTTAACAAACTTAAAAAACTCTACAGACCAAAAGGAACTACAACAGCCTGCTGATACAGAACTAAACATGGGTCCTTTAAAGCGACTACACGTCACACAGTTGACCCGAGGGTGCTTCACACTGAGGTTAAGCGACAGAGGAGTAGGTGTTTATGAACTGGAATCTGTCCTTCACAGTCCGTCAATGAAGCCTCTGAAGATGTACGACCTGCCATGACTGCCATGATGTTCCGTCAGTCAAATGGTGCGTGAAGTTTTTCCCAGGTCAGCTCAGTTTCTGAGCTGCTTGGGTTAAGAACGGCAGACAGGGAGGATGGGTCCATACTGCAAGAAGAGCCCGTAACCGCTGTGACCTTCTTACCCAGCGCTCCCTCTCATGATAAATCTGGAAATCCGATCCGACTCTTTTCCATTCAGACACCAGAGAACAGAACGAAGTCTTAGCTGCAATGTCTGGTTGGGTAAAACCAAGGTGTGAGGAAACCTTAAACTCCTCGCCAAAGTGTCAGACATACGGGAAAGACTCAAGGACACTGTGGATGAGGACAATTAACACGTTCGCATCTGAACCAGTGGACATGGGCTCACCTGGACTCCTCCTTTTCAGCTGACTATACTGATGTAGATTTCCACTGTCAAATAGCTCACAGTAGCTTTAACGTTACCACTGACACTTTTTGTTGTTTTTTATGTTCTGTCGCTGCCTGAATCATCACACGCGGGACCATTTTTGCCAGGAGGAAGCAAATCCACCTTCTCTGGTCAATTGTACATACCATTACATACCATACATACCTTTACCTGTCAAGGAAGCAACCAGGTAGACTATTAAAACAATTCTGCCTTTTAACGCTTGCCTACACAGTGAGATTCCTTCCTGCACTCCTTTTGGTCTTTTCATTCATACTGTAAATTACACCGACTTTTATATTTGAATTGTTAAAGTAAGAGCTCAGACATACACTGTCTAAACACACACTTTCTGTCTGTAATATTTCACGCTCTCGTGCCTAATCTGGCTACACCTCAGACTGCTTCCTGTTTTTCCAGAACCAGAGTTTGCTAACCAATGGCTCTAAGGTGAAGCTACATAAATACCAAGAAAAGATGGTTATCTTTTGCTTCACACAGACTGACTTCATGAATTCAGACTCTGCATGCTTCTTTTTAGTATTGATCCTCTCTCTCTGTCGCTCTCTCTCTCTCTCTCAGGGTAAAGATTCTGACAGCTCTACCCTCAGACAAACCCACACATTAGATTATCGTTAAGAAAACGCACTTGGTGAAAGGGGATTTTAAATGGGTTTCAATTCAATGCCAGGTTATCAATCCTTGGTATGGACATAAACTCAATGTCCAAGAGTGAATAATTCCAATCAGGCAAATAGCAAGTTTAACCTTGAATTAGTTGGCAAAAGGCCCCAAAATGACTTCAACCATGGAACAACGCCAGCATGTCCTCTCCATACCATAACCCCCCTTCTCTTCGAGCCCGTGTGCCCACATCAGAAGAGGCCCCGACGGAGAAACTGGAGTCCTAATTTTAGCGCTGACAGATGAATCCGAGTAGCATTTGTTTGTGTGTGAATCTCTAACAGACAACTGATCGTATTGCATGAATAGTTTATCTTTCAACGGAGCGTTGAGTTGCAGTGGATGATTTTCAAAGCAGGAGCAAGCTGTGTGAAGAATGCAGATTCTTTCTTTTTTTTCTTCTTCAGAAGTGCACGCTGCACAGCAGCTACACCCAAAATAGATTTCCTTGTGTCACAACAGTGCAAAACAAGGAACCCTGTCTCAAACCATTATCACTCAAAAACATCCAGTGTGCTTTGCATGATCTGCTGCCTGCTCATTATTCTTAAACTGCAATCATGACAATTACCTTGGACGCTGGAGGATGAGCAACTTTTTTTATGACTTTACAGACACAACTGAAAGTCTGAAATTACCACACAGACACAGAGTATTTAAAGAATCACCTGCATTTTTCCAGAATGTATCAGCACTGATGCCCTACTGAGATTACTTCAAAGTATTGTTTAGTTTCATGACAGTACATCTGCATTACATCAACCAGCCGGGCTACAAATGTAAAGAACTGAGAAACAACACCATCTCGTGAATGACAGTGATCGATTAAAGATCGATAAGTGACACGACACTAAATCTCAGTTTGTCTCTCACAGTCAAACATCAAAACGCTCCTTCCTACCTTCAAAGCACAATTTGCAGACGAGCTTTAACAGACGGAGACCGGTGCGTCTTCGGCGTCGAACAACACGGACATCACAGAAGACACACTCCGGTCAGCACGCGCGCGTGTGTGTGTGTGTGTGTGTGTCTCCGTGTGTCTGCGTGTGCGATATCTGCTGTTTAAAACCAGCCAAACAGATGATTTTAAAGCAACATCTCCGTCCCTCACTCCCTCTCTCGCTCCTTCTCTCTCTCTCACTCTGTCAGCCTCGTCTCGTCATGTGAACGTGCGTGACATCACATTAAGCGTAAACCGGCCCACTGACCAATCAGATCGCAGCGTTGAGTTGCTAAAGTCACCGCCCGAGCTGCCACTGTGGCATCATCGTTGTCGCAGACTTGTAAACGGTCACGCCTAATTGTTGTTAAACAACGGGATTTATGGCGTAGTTTAAAGGTCATACTTGCTATTATTTACATTAGAAAGAAGCCTAAATATATTATACAAGTCTACAGTGTCTTACATTGAATTACTGTGACATTATCGTTTACTCAGTCTCTCAATTTGTAAACATTCTATATTTTTTCACGTCTGACAATTTAAGACAGGGATTAGAACGTTGTACACACAATGACGCCGGAAATGCCGCGGTTACCTCAGCCCACCGGACAGTGCGGTGCAGTGAGGTGATCTTTCCGACCAATCACAGCCCAGCATGACGGCACATACGACGTGAGACCCAACTCAGCAGGAAGTCATGGCTGACGCGACACCGCTGTTGAACTCGAGTAACACCAGCGACAGTAAATATTGAACGTTTGTATAGCGCCACTCAAAGTGACTTTTGGTGTCACTTTAAGTAATCCGAAGCATTTTGATAAAGGACAGAGCATGCACACCTTTTTTTTTTATGGTTACTAAACAAAATACATTTTTCATGTAATGAAAGCATTATCTAATTGAATTATTGATATCGATAATTTACTTTAGATTTACGTTAGACTATTTATACTTCTATAATTGGAAATACCGCTCTCAAACTCACATTCTTAGGGATAAAAATAAAGATTTTATATAAAAAAATGTGAACATTTCTTACTAAATAATTAATAAGGACTATGTAGCTCATTAACAGGTTGCCACTTGAAATGAGAGATGCCTCTTAGAACCGTCTAGGGCTATATTTTATATTTTATTTTATATTACACTGTTATGTTTTATGGTCATATATATTCTATGCTTTTATTATTTTTGTTTTTTAATGTTGGTGTTTTGCTGTTATCAGCTACTGGAAGACTTGAATTTCCTTTGGGATTTAAAATCTATCTATCTATCTATCTATCTATCTATCTATCTATCTATCTATCTATCTATCTATCTATCTATCTATCTATGTATACAGTATGATAGAGGTGGTAGGTGGAATCACCCAAAAATAATAATATTGTATAAATTAACTCTATTATTGGTGTCATGGTAGGCTATATACGGTAGGCCCGTCTACATGTCTCATTTTTGTGTTGTATGAGGTGACCAGAGTTCACAATGCTTACAATATTCATATTCATATTGGGACCAGTGCTGCACTATAATGTGGTATAAAGTAGTTATACAATGCTGTACTGTATAATAGTAAAAATAGTAATAGCGTGGATAGTATCAAAACCTAATTCTAAAGTACTGTATGAAAAAAGAATACAGGCCATAGTAACAAACACACAGGTTTACTTAGTGTGGCAAACTTAACTAAATAAGCTAAACGTACCTCTAAGAATTTCATTCAGATGCTGCTTATGGGTGTGTATGTGTGTGTAGCCTAGATCTGGGCACACGGCCAAAATCTCGACAGCAACAGCAACATGTCTACACGGAAGAGGAGTTTTCAGAAAAGACAGTAGACTGCACGCCTCAGCAGCCTCAGTTGTGGCTGTTCTGCAACAGGACCCGATGATCTGTGTGTATCTCTCTTTCTTTGTGTAAATGTGTGTGTGTCTACTAACAGTTTTTCCCAGCTGTTATAGAGTTTTTACAAGAATGATTACTGGCACATTGTTCATCTGCAGGGGTGCATCATATGGAACAATGTGTAAGCTGTACATATACATACATACATTCCTATAAGTGTCAGTATATAAAACACGAGCTGTGCTCCTAGCCTGATTATACGTGGATGTGGTTTGTAACTCTGCAGGTTTCCCATGCTCTTTTTAGTGTGTGTTGAATGAGCACATTGTCTCCAGTGACCTTCAGTAACCTGACCTTATCTGACATTAAGCACTGTCTTCAAGTGAGGTAACATATGCAAATGAATATTTTACCACATTGTCTTTATCTCAGAACAAATATAATAATAAAAGCAATAAACTGAGGAAACCTCAAGAAATCTACTCCTCTCTTTGCAGCTATAGATCATATTTTGTTACATTTTCACACTCTGAATGTAAATTTAAACATTTGTTAGCTTGTGCCAATATATGACACTAACTTACACCTAAATATGAGATTTGTTTGTAATAAAAGTTGCATTTTGGTTTTGCACATACTAAGTATGTCATAAATTACAATTGTAGTAAGCACTGCAACAAAAATAAATTAATGTTATTTAATTCCAAAGCATGGTCTCCACCCACTGGTGCTACTTCATGCCTTATGCATTATATCACCGTCGTCTCAGTAAACAGTAATATATGGGATACCCAGCTGCCCTCAGACATACTTCTAAGAACAAGCTGCTTTGCCAGGGAACGCTGAACTGAGTCTGACCAGTTCCTTGGCTGGAGATGCAGTAAACAGCACATGATAGCATTTCAGTTTAAATGTACCATCAAGACCATGCAACGAGAATCACGTCAAGGTGATACGAAATAGAGTGGCGCTGAGCAAAAAATGTATTATTTCAAAAAATAATCTGTAGAATCACAAAAGTATCTTTAATTTTCCTTAGTTCTTTGTTGAAATTAACACAGTTTAATTGTACATGCTTTTCTACACAGAAATACCACAGGCCTCATACCTGTAACATGGCCTCATTGAGGAATGTACCAAGTCAAAAATTTCCCCTCTATGCATGGAGGCGTGTCCCCCAGTTTATGGTCTCACACTCAGCTCAGCCAATCCAAATTTTGGATTCGATTTCATCATTTCATTTCGATTCCAGATATCATGTGTAAGCAGGTCATCTTCAAAAAACAGTAAACAAAATAAACATTTAAGCGTGTGAGAGAATAAATTACCACTTATGACCACTTTCAGTCTTACATTAAGTTTTTCTTTTTTATATAAAAACTTTTGCTACAGTTTATCTAAGTATACTTGACCACACTATTTGTTCCATAATGAGTCCTTATTCTGCAAAGTTCTAGCATAAATGTAACCAAGTCTGCACTATTTGTCACATAAACATGAAAACAGCTTCAAAGCATGTACAATGTTAGTCATGGTGATTTTATCATTTCATTTGCATCAATGGCAGTTCATTGTTGTTTTAGTCATTGCAAAGTCATTTCACACATGTAGTTGATATCTAGGCCTCTGATTGGCTCAGGCTACTCTGGCCTGAGAGTCATAAGATATGAGAAGAGGATGAACCAGAACCTTAAAGGTCAAAACTGTTGCAGAGATGAAAACCAAACCCTTTTATATACTAATTGTATTTATTTATAGAAGCAAAACACTTTTTTCACTTTTGACCCATTTGAGTGCAGATCATTTGTTCTTTATGTACTTTATGTGTTAAGTATCATCACACTAAAACAGGAAGTGCACTGTAAATTCATATGAAGTTTTTTCCATATATTTCCAGATCACATGAACTTGGGTGAGGTAACAAAATCACCTGATCACTGACCCCCTTTTCTGCCCTCTTGTTGACTGAGCAGTTGGATCATATCGTCTTACGGGGGGG
>OMNV01016732.1:13401-24404 GCA_900303265.1 Brotula barbata | reverse complement strand
GGGGGGGGGGGGCTTGAGCCACACACCCGTGGTTTAAGGGAGACACACTATTCCACAGATATGTCTCGTACTTACACTCAAATGTAAACGCTCACACGTACACACATTTCCTTTGTCTGTTTCACTGTATATACTATACATTAATGCAAACACACATTAATAACCTGTCAGTAAATGGATATTAATCCACAAATCCTCACAGTCACATTCATTAAACAAGTGAAGGTTCTCAGGGTGCTCTTTCTAATATCACATGATCCATTGTCATGAATTTCTTAAATGACAGTCTTGCATGCGGGTGATTTACACACTACATTACCCAGCTCCATGTGGTGTCAGTGCCATCGCGTTCAGCCTCATCTGACTCTTCATACTCTTCTCTTGATATCATGATTCCATTATGTGTTTTATTTCCAGCTCCAAATCAGAAATGAGTCTTCCTCTGGCCTTTGCTACTCTATTTGAAAACGTGACAGGTCTATGTCCCTGTTGCAGAAGTTTTGGTGAATCCTCCTCTCCCCTGTGACCATGTCAAGTGTCTGACTGACTGTGGTGTGTCTAATGACCAGCGTCTTACTAAATTTACCTGGACTCCCTGTCAGAAACCTGAGACAACTTTGGAGTAGTTATCATCCTTCGAACCCTGTGACATCTTTGGTATTTCAGAGGGACCCTTGTTAGGATTGTGTGTCAGTAAGTTTGTTTGAGTGTACTTCTTCAGTCATACACACGTCACTGTGGCACATGATGATCAGCCAACATACTACCACAAATCCTTCCCTACACACACCTTACATTTTTAGTATTTAGATTTCCTATTAGATAGACTGTCACACATGTTGTTTGGAGTGCAGTCACTGACATCATACAACACCATTGCACCTGTCACAAGGGGTGAAGTCCAAGTGTTGCAGTTAGAACTTTAATGAATATGACATTGTTGTCACTTAGTCCTTTGAACTGGTAACCTTTGCTATATTATATTTGATAGGTCCACCTGTGCTCGCTGTTTTGGCAAATGACGGCAAACATTGGTCGCATTGCTTTCTCATTGCATCCTTCCCTCATAAAAAATGTGTTCGTGTGCACTGCCATCTAGTGTTCAAATAAAGTACATACAGGCAAAATCAGGACCTAAATTGATTGTGTACGGTTTCAGTGTATAGTACTATTGTTGATTCTTTACAAGAAAAAATAAAACTGTGACGTTTTTTGTCGAGTAAGAACAACCATGTCACCTGCATGCCTGAACTAAGAGCTATTTATAACACTCACTGTTCTAATACTCTATAATCCGTCATTGCACTGCCCCGTTACAACCCAATCTTAATGACGTCAGTGAAAACTAGATTTTGTCAACTAACATATTAAAATTTGCTTCAAATCCCATACGATGAAGTAGCATGCAGGGGACACATTTCTTGCCGACTAATAAAAAGTTGGTGTGCATACTCTGGATAATGTAATGTTGTCTTTAGATGTAATCCAGACAACATGAGTTTGAAATTCTTTGCTTGCCAAAATGCGTTCAAATCAAAATCGCAATTTTCCGGGAAGTCCGCGAAGGCATCACACTTATGCTGCTTTCACGGCGTCCTCCTCCTGTCGCATATTGATCCAGCTAGCTTTTGTGTCAGAATGGTATCTATGTTGAGTAAATGTGTGTCCGTTGTTTCTGGCTGAAGGTAATTGGCATTCGACGGCTTTCATGTTCCGTGCAGCTAACCTAAAAACCATCGGCAAAGCGGGAACAGGCTGGTATGTCTTCGGGTCGTAACATATCGTTCATTCCATAACTAGTCCACTTTGATGAATCAGCCGGCTGGGGAGCTAAGGTTAGCTATGCTAGGCGGCTAGCACCCCCCCTCCGCCGAGAATATCTGTCTAATTTGTTGTTTTGCTAGAGACACTCGTTTAAACTGGAAAAAAATAGCACGCCGGTAGTTGTGAAGCTTTGTGGTAAAATTTAATAGCCGTTACGATGAAAGAATTAGCTGTTTATTGTTGTCGATTTGCTAGCAGAGTGACGGTAGCGAATGGAGCTAACAACAAGCAGCACAGCTAACCCAGCCGTCGGTCGTTAATGTTACTTTCTGGAGTGTGTAACAGTGCGACACTAGGGACTGTTGAATTGGTCAAAACTTAAATAAGTTCACTAACATATGTATTGGGACAAACATTTGATAATTCGTTGACGTATTCTTCGTATACTAATAATTTGGATGCGAATGCGAAAATCATAACAACGTGCAGTACACGCACTATTCAGGGGACGAGATTTTAATTTGTTAATCTCGCAAGTATGACACGTGGTTTTACATATTTTTGCAATCAATACCTCACGATTTCCCCACTGTTGTTAACCTGTAACTCACGCACTCAGAGTTCTTTACAACCTCTGCTGACGTTAAGTATCCAAGGATACTTCTCTTTCTCGCGTTTGGACGGCAGATTACAGACTGAAGTGGCCCAAATCTGATCTTTTGGTTTACACGGGATACACATCTGTTTTGGATCTGAGCAGTATGAGCAAAACAATTCAGTTCTTTCATTAAATGGAATATCTCAATTCTCGTATAATTGTCAGCATCAGTCAGTGTTAGCAGAGGAGGGATGAGGAGATTGGAAATGAAATGTATTTAATAAATATGGAGAAGCTTCCATCCAAGTTAAGATGAAGGGAACATAGTCCAACTGAGCAGTTGTCCAAGAAAATGGAAGACCTAGCACCAGTGTATCTAGTTTAATTACCCCAGTTACCCTGTTTTTCTCCACCTCAGGCACTTTCGCCGGACAATGGATGAGCTTGTCCATGACCTGGTGTCAGCACTGGAGGAGAGCTCGGAACAAGCAGCGCGTGGTGGATTTGGGGATGGAGGAGACCATGCTCTTGCTGTAGGCTGTCTGCTGAAGAGGCAGGCTAGGAAGCGCCGTGGCCGGAAACGGCGCTCAGACAATCCACACCCACCTTGGGAGACGGGGCACCTCAGTGAGGGTTCAGAGTCCAGCGTGGATGAACACAAGGTGAGGGAGAGAGACGGTCTGGTGTTTAGACATTGGTGATACACAGGTATTTTTATTCAGCTCACCTTGTGCTGTTGAGATGAGCAGGACGGTTGAAATTGTTTTGGAGAAAAACACAGTATTGGATGACAAGAAAAAGACGTGGTTGGTAACATTCAGCGTTTTGTAGTTATGATGTAGGACATGTGTGGTGTTATTTGCCATATTCTGTCTGAATCTGGCACGGTCTGTGCAGAAATAAATGGACTCCTCCCTGATTTTGAAATTGAGATGCTGCTTACATAACAGATGCAGCATGAATGATGAAATCTGTTAACATGGGTGCTGATTCGAAAAGTGAGCTGTTCTTTGGCACTTTGCTACTGTTACGCTGTCAGTGTGGAAAAAAGGCCTTAGGCCTTAGATTGATTTGTGTCTGATTTATGTGTGTTTCTTTAAACCTTTTTATTGCAACACATTTTACAATTACAATCAATTATTGGATATATTTTGTTGCAATGTCTACAAAACTACAAAGAAATAGAAAATGCGCTACGTGAAAGGAGAAAAGTGTATTAATGAAATAATGAATTAATAATTCAACTGTTAAGATGATGCCTGTATATGTACATCTACCTTTATGTTTGACATGTAGCATGCGTTCATTTGTGGAGAACATTGATGTATATCATAATCAGTCTATAGGTGGTTTATCAGTGTAGAAACGGGGATCTCCAGATAAATTTGGAGTTGCTGTGCAACGGAAGTGAGTTAAGTAACCAAAAGTTGCAGTCCAGTAAAAGTAATGTTCAGACTACTGAAGAAGAAGTAAAATATCATCTATTTAAAAGACTACTTAACTATTGCGTAAACCCATACAATCCCCAATAAATAAAGCAATACAGAATTATAATTCTTTATCACGTAACATAAGTTCAGTCATTTTCAACCACAAGACACTTTCATAAATCCTTCAAATTTGCTCAGCAGATGAACAGTACTTGTCAATGTGCAATCTATTGTATGGTGTATACTGGTCAGTGTTTTAGTTTAGTTTTCGATTTTGGTGAATTGAGCGTGTAAGAATATAGTTAAGTATAGTTGAATAGTTATATATAGTTTTGTTGACTTGTTTTTGTTCAGTTCATATTTTTGTGTGTGTTCTCTTGTATTTTCATTCTGTTCTTGTGTCTTTGCTGCGGATTTTTTGTCACTGTTTTTGAGCTGCTGGGACATGGTAATTTCCTCAGTGTGGGATCATTAAAGTCATCTCGTCTCATAGTAATCACAGTGCCAAAAATGTCATCAGAGCAATATAACTAAAATGGGATAATGTCCAAAGCATAAAACATTATTAATATGCTTGTCTAATAAACATATATAATAGTCATGGGCACAATTAAAAATGCTTTGCATTTAATAAATCAATAAATAATAATAAATCTATCTAATATATAAATAAACCTAAGTCTTTGCCAAATAACACAATTTCAGACAATTTTTCAAGCACAAACTAGATTAATAAATATACTGAGCTAGCTCAACAGATACCCTGTTGGGTGTAATTTGCAGTGTATGTTAGCTGTAGCCATTGTGCCAAAACATGCAGTGCAGGGGCCCCCTCAAGAGTTCTAAAACATTCATTCTCCTTTTCAATTTTGTTCACAACATGAATCATTTAAAACAACTACCCAAATAAAGACACTGTCTCAAAGTGTTAACTTTTTTGATCCACTGAAAAATAAAATAAGTGAATGATAAGACTGTGTGTAAATAGGAGATGAAATGTGTTTTGTTGATTGAAAATGTGTGTTTGTGAAAGTGACTGTGTATTTTGTCCTTTGGAATCACAGTGTGGCGACTGTTCAGCTTTACAAGCAGTTAGCTCTCAGGAGTTATGCAGTTTTGCAGCCATGAACTTTTGGCACTGAATAGGGAAAGGCTTGCGTAACTAAAAAGTATACATCAGACACTTGAAACTTGTGTTGATTTTGAGTGACAACTTCTTGACTTGAGGAAAGGAATGTAACCAGATCTATACCTTGTGTGGACAGACATGAAAGGTACTTACCCGGTTTTCCTTTTTTTGCCCTATTCCTGGGACAGTGAGGGTAAATGTGCTGATCTTTTCATTCTTCAAAGGAGGTTCATCAATGAAGGGGAGATTTCGCTCTCGGCTGGAATCTATACAGTCTGTTAAAAAATACTATTTATCGGGGTGAATCCTCTGGCTAAAAGATAAAAAGATTACAATGACACTACAGGACAGTACACATTGAAATAGACTATCCTCTTCTGTCATGTAGGCTTTTCTGTGTAGCGATCACTAGGTTTATATTGTGTGTTTTTGGCCATAACACATGCAGTTTTTCCGTATTAATGATTTGTGTGCTCTAGATTTTCTCAGGTTTCTTAATTTAGCATAGATATAGATACTTTATTTATCCCCAAGGAGACATTGTTTCGTCACAGCAGCAATATAAGATCGAGATAAAAAGAAAATAGAAATCGATATCAAAAAACAAAACAGTTCAATGATAAAGTACAATAATAACCTCAATATGAGAATATAAAAGTAGGGAAATGTACATAGTGTCCAGTGTCATACATTGTATAATAATGGGAATATGAGATGTACAGACTACATGTTCATCTGTATAACAGTCTGTTATTTATCTCATTAACGTTATCTGTAGGACTACCGTGCCAGTACAGGAGGCGTCTCTGCTGCCAACAGCCATGCCCGGGACAACAGTGACTCAGATGAACAACTGGGCCCCAAACGGCGTACTCCCCTCATGGCTGACGTGGGACGAAACAAGCGGCCGCTTTGGCAGGATGACCTTGGTGTTCTGGGGTCCGCAGAGGGAACCCGCAGCCTCAGGCGGCGCCGTAAGGTTAAACGCATGGCTGTAGACCCACCTGCGGAATCGGGCGTCCCCTCCTCCACCATGCTGGGCCCCCCGCCTGTTCCCAAAGCCCATACTGGTGGCAGGCCACCAAGGGTGGGCATGACGGAGGGTAGGGTTGCCATGGAACTCTGCGGAGGTGGGTCGGCAGGGCCAGGAGGAGGGAAGTGTAGGGTGAAGAAGAGGAAACTGGCCACTCACAGGCTGGGATTAGAGGCTGCCGATGAAGGGGTAGTTGTGGAAAGTGAGGACCCCATCTCGTCTCCAATGGAAGGGTCCAAAGACAAGATGGAGTTGGAGGAGCAGAAGGGCTCTGATGAGGACATGAGTGACAGGTGGTTAGTGTTTTGATTTTTGTTACTTCATGCATTATATTTCCAGACATTGCAACTGCACTGTTGCTGTTTTGTGTGAGTAGTAGATAGTGAACTAGCTTGAATGCCAGCAGGTAAGCAGTGAGATAAATTATGTGGCGTTAGCCAAATAGTTGTTTACATGTTGTTTATTTTAATGCTTAAATCTATTTTTTTTATGTTTCTCTTCTTTTTCCATCTTTATCAGTGAGACCAGCAGTGTCAGTAATAGCAGTGATGGAGGCCTGTACACTAATGATGAAGGACGGCAAGGTACCATTTTTACCTAAATATAAAGACCATGTGTGGGAGAGTCGGAGATAGTAGGTCAAAACTACACTACAAAGTGATAAATTTGTCCTATTAGGGAAAAATAAGGTGATAAGCATTTACACTTAGTTTCCACGTATGGCAATTTTATACCATGGAGACAACGGATGCTCGTCCGTCTTTCAGTATAATATTTGGGATCTGAGTCTAAAAGTCTATGTTGGCATGATTTTTTTTCTGTCCATGTCTCGCCCGGTATTGGCTGTAATGCTGCTCTTTGGAGCGTTGAACGTTTTCTCCACTTTTATTCTTTGTCAAATAAAGACAGTGAAATTGGATCTCTAGAAAGGAAGCCAAAGAAAAACTTAAAGTAATTAATATTTGTCACTACATATACATACATTCGCAATACTCGTGTTTGTCCTTACTGCAATTAAAAGTGCAATTGTGATCAATCAGTGTACATGCACAGAATCAATAGTCCATCGCTCTCAGGGTATATGTGATGTGTAATCACAGTGTGAGCCAAGTCTGCTCATTTAAGAACTACAGAGGTGGTATACAATGATTATGATGTTTATTTGCCTAAATAAATCAGATTGCAATCGCATAATACTCTGAGTAAGCATACTTTGATTTATGCTACCGTCAACGGCATCATGACGTCTGAAAAAGCCGATTTATTGTCTTAATCGCAGTAGAATCAAAGTTTTAGTACGCAAATATACTAAGTGCTGAATACGGGGCTTCGCCAAACAACTTATGTGCGGTGATAATATTGTAAGCATATGAAATTTGATAAAGCATAAGATCATATTTCTTGTCTCTACCCTCTCATTTTCAGGAGACGATGAACAGAGTGACTGGTTCTACGAAGGTGAGCCGGGCTCAGGATCAGGGCCCGGTGGTGCGTGTGGGGTGGTGGGAGTGGTTCCCTGGTGGGAGAGGGAGACAGGGTCAGAGGAGCTGGATCTAGCGGACCCTGTCTTCAACAGCATTCTCACTGGATCCTTCCCCCTCATGAGTCCTGGAGCACAGAGAGGTAGGCAGCAAAATCAGAGAGGAAGAGGATGGGAGCATATGGTTAGAATTTCTAATTATGAAGATTTGACACCTAATGGAAACATGCTGTATATTAAGAATGTAAAACAGTCACATAAAATATTTGTGTCGTTGCAACCTCACTCATTTCCAATAGGAGGCAACATTGCACAGACAAAAATGGAGGAAAGCAATGTATGATATGGTACAAACAATCCAGGGAGTTAGTACCTAATATTTTTGTTTATCATTTAATGTCAGCTGCTAAACACCCATAGAGCTACTTTTACATATTTTTATTAATTGGTTCTCATCCCAAATCTTTTTGGCTTGTTGCTAATAGGTTTGTTGCACCTGTACCTGCACCCAAGTTCAACCTTGTTGTGTTGGCTTTGTAGATGCTCCATGTTGGTAACAATCAAATGAATGATTATTGTTTGTTTATTTTTATTGTTTAATTTGCAGTGACATTATTTGTAACTGTTTTAAACGTAAATCCAGTGTGTGTGTTGTTTTAGTTTAAACAGTCCATGTTTAATGACTCTCGTTGTTCTAGTAGGCGTCAATAATCCACATGTGATGCAAAGGTCATAGTCGCACACATTGCTTTTCTCTACAGGGTAGCTGATGTGATTAGTTTTCAGAGCATCTTGACTGCATACATTTGCATATTAATGGAGGCAAACTCTTTTCTTGAAACTGCTGTAATTGCTTAAATCTCCCCAGTTTACAGTTCATAATGAACACTCACTATACCCATTCTATAAAGCTGTTATAACATTTTTTTTTTTACAGCTTAACGAGTTAAGTCATGAAACAATTGGTTAAATATTACATTTTTTCATTTCATTTTTTTATTTGTACAATTTTTTATTTTATTTTTTGTCTGAGAATAATCAAATCCATCGAAATAAAATGTATAAACCTCTACGAAAGTGGCATTTCCACACTGGCATGCCAAAATAATAAGTACAGGGCTTGACTGGACACAGGAAAATTACTTGACTATCCTTGTCCACCACTGGACTGACAAGAATAAACAAACTGTGGGTAATAGGTATAGGTTAGGTAATAATAGGTAAGAAAAATCATATCACACTTGGCCCCACCCCCACAATCATGGCCCCTAGGTCCTCGGTTGCTTCTGAGTGAGGATGTAGATCCATAGGACAAAATTGGTTGAAAACTCCTTCCTTATGAGATATTAATGGAAAATGGTAATCCGCAATTGTTCTGGATGGAACTGTGTAGCCGATGAAGATTCAATTAAACTGTTAACACTTCACTGAATCAGCACAATACCAGCTAGATAATGATGTTGGTTGTATATTTGCTGTTATCTGGCACCTGCCAGGATAAATATAGCTCCTATTTGACAATGCATTTCTGACCTCTAGATACAGATCATAGCGATCCAGGTCAACGCAAGTGAGTGTTTTAGTCTTAAGACTGTCTGTACTGTCCTTAGTCACTGCTACCATTCAGTGGTAACCTTGTGTTAATACAGGACAAGCTATGTGAACGATGACTGCGACCTAAAAAGATTTTTTTAAATTATGATTTTAATACTATGATCTGTATCTAGTGGTCAGAAATGCATCGTGAAGTATGAGCTTCATTTATTGATCAAAATCTTATCCTATTAAAATCTTACATTCTTTGGACGGCAACCCAGCTTTCCATTAAAATCACATTAAAAAAAAATCTGTCATTTATGTTTTTATTATCCTGCTACAACATACACACACATAGATACGCATAAACACATACAAACCAAGACGATAACACAACTTCCTTGGTGGCAGCAATAAACTGGGACATCAGCAGCTCAGTACTTTCAATTGGTATTATAGAAATTACTTCTTCAAAGTACTCATTTCAACAGTCATGTCCTGAGTTTAATTGCTTATGAACCCATGCTGTGTTCATCAGGGTTTCAGGCCAGGTTGAGTCGTCTCCATGGAAACCAGCCGCCCTCTGAGGCAGGACTGCAGGGTGGTGTTGGCCAAGGCTTCAATGACAGACTGGGACGTCAAACTCAAGACTCTCATGAGTGAGTGGTTTTTAAACTTAAAAACAGTTTGTAACGCAGCAGCTGAGGTTTTTTACCTTTTAAAGGTTGTGAAAATTCTCATGTACATTTTGTCATTTTTTTGGGTTTGTCTACTTGTGATATTTTATCTGTCATTTTGCTGTCGTTTTTCCAATTGTGAATCGCTGTGATCTGCATTTTATGTTATGAAACGAGACTAAGCAATCTAACTACCTGCAAATCCATTTTAATCTAAAATCAATTAAAATGCAATGCAAATGTGGTCCGTGCACAGCAGGATTTATTGAAGGAAAATCAATGCAAATGCATTTAAGCTCTGTTAACACACAATAAAAGCAAATAAACTGCAAAGCAAATCAGAGACTCACCAACAGACGATTCAGACAACACCAGACAGGAAGTCGGTCATGATGTATTTTGTATAAGTGGTCATCAGGTGTAGTACTGTTGGGTCATGTAGATACTTGTGGTTTCACATGCAATCCAGGTTTTTTTTTCTACTGCATTAAACGTGATGTATGCCTTACTTGAATATTTGTACAGAAACAAAATTAAACTATGATTTCTGTTTTTTCAACAGGCCATGGTTTAGCTCCGGTTCTAGGAGAGAACATGGACAGGTGAGACCACAATGAGAATTCTTGTCATTTTTGTAAAAATGGAAAGAAAATACAATTCTCTCGCTGTCTCATTCAAGGACATTGTCATGGAAGATAAAAGCTTGAAGTACTGCGTGTGATGCAAAAATGACTTGTTGACTGCTTGATCATTAATATTTGTCCCTGCCCTCTTGTTTAGCTGCACTGGGATCCACGGACAGACAGAGGACATCGGAGAAGCTGTTCAGTGAAAACAGCGAGCAGGTGAGAATTTTTAATTAAAGAATCTAATTTCCATTTATTTTCATCACTGCCGCAGCAATCAACATTAAGAACACCCTTCATCCAGACTTATAATAATATTTTATATACGAATAACATTGTTTACGTGCTGGAGTTCCTTGAGATAAAATTAACAGCATCCTGTTTTTGTGTCACTGCCTGGTTTTGCAGACAGACCAGCGGGCACCTCGGCTCTCTCTGTACGGGGGATGTCAAACGGAGGCGTAAAGCAGCCCCCCTTGGCTCCACTGCCCCTTCAGGTATTGGATGCACACCTCGTCATACCTAGCACACCATCTGGCACTTATTACCAACTGATCCTTTTATTGTCTTTTTGGCTTCCATTTTCTCCCTGTCTCGGTTGAGCTCAGGACGTTCAGCATCCTCCTTTCCTTGTCTCTAGCGTGGAAGAGAGGGTTTGATTACACGGTTTTAATAGGTTAATTGATGAAAAGGTGCCCCCCCCCCCCTCCCCCCACCCACACTCCCCCCC